>VZSZ01008138.1:1871-23491 GCA_013398815.1 Ibidorhyncha struthersii
GACCTTATCGCTCTCTACAATTACCTGAAAGGAGGTTGTAGAGAGGTGGGTGTTGGTCTCTTTTCCCAAGTAACAAGCAATAGGACAAGAGGAAATGGCGTCAAGTTGCGCCAGGGCAGGTTTAGATTGGATATTCGGAAGAAGTTCTTCACAGAAAGGGTTGTCAAGCATTGGAACAGGCTACCCAGGTAGGTGGTGGAGTCGCCATTCCTGGAGGTATTTAAAAGACGTGTAGACATGGTGCTTAGGAACATGGTTTAGTGGTGGTTTTGGCAGTGTTAGGTTGATGGTTGGACTCGATGATCTTAAAGTTCCCTTCCAACCTCGGTGATTCTATGATTTGGTAGATAACATTAGTATGTTGGAATGGAAAATATTTCTGCATCATGCTGTGATATGAATCGGATTATATCCAAAGAACAGAAATATCTACTGAACATTTCTACCATTTCAGTATCATTACTGATAATCTTACCAAGAGAATATCAACCAATGTTTTCTGACAAGAATAATTATCCATATTGATTTCTCATGTGACCATTGATTTTTCCTTGCATATTTTTACCTCCCTGATCAACTTCCAAACTTCTCAGTCACGTTTTTTGATATCCGCTTCTCTTCTAATTTTTTCCATTTCCTTTCATTAGTAAAATACCTATAAACATCTATATCACTAAGCAAAATCATTGCACTGAACAATTAGTAACATTTTCTCCCACACTTTCAATCATTAATATTTTTTTACTTGAATAATTGAGCTGATTTTGACTTTTTCATTTAATTGAATGTAGTTGAGATATCAAAAATATCTGTACAACAGACAACCTTTTGTACACACAAAAAAAAATCAAGTAATGATCATTTGTACTAAAAAAACCCTCATTTTTATTTGAGTATTACTGTTTAAAGCATGAAGTCCAAATAACTTGTACCTACAATTTTTTAAATTTCTGACACATTCTCTGTACCATTTTGATTTTCATTGAACCTTGGGACATTCCTGCAGTAGTTCTCAATTTTTTTTAGGTTTTCTTTTATTCTGTGTAGTAGTTTGGATCCATTTTTGCTCTGACACACATAGTTATATCATTAAAATATAATATTTATGTGTGCACTACTTACATTAAATGATACAAACCCATAAGTTTAATTTGGACAGAGATATTTAAGTATGCAATAAAGTAAAATTTAAGTGAAATAATTCATATTTGTTTTATCAGTATGATGCATGCTCCTCTATTTTTTTTTGAGGAAATCATTTCCATCTGGGCTGGAGGCTTAAAAGGTGCTTCCAGGGAAACACAGATCTTATATAGTGTGTTTAATTTAACCAATGCATTGCTTCTAAAGATTTACAGAGCAGTATGTGCAAGGTCATTTTAAGATTCTTAGTGTCTCATTACTATTTTTAATTTTTATTTCTGTTAAATTAATCTGGCAAATACATTACAAGACAGATGTAGTCCTTTCATTCATAGATCTTCTTCCAATGAAGTTAATATAAAAGCTGATAGTACCAAAAATAATTAACAGACTTCAAAATATTAATAGAGTTTTGGATAAGCATTGATTAACAGTATGAGGTTCAACAAGGCCAAGTGCCGGGCGCTGCACTTGCGTCACAACAACCCCATGCAGCGCTACAGGCTTGGGGAAGAGTGGCTCGAAAGCTGCCTGGCGGAGAAGGACCTGGGTGTGTTGGTGGACAGCCGGCTGAATATGAGCCGGCAGTGTGCCCAGGTGGCCAAGAAGGCCAATGGCATCCTGGCCTGTATGAGGAACAATGTGGTGAGAAGGACTCAGGAAGTGATCATCCCCCTGTACTCGGCACTGATGTTTTAAATGGGATACATTTTAAGAGTTGTATTTTTGTGGCTCACTGTTGGCGGGATTCTTCATTTAGAGCATGAAAATTCAATATTGTAATTTTTTGTAAAATTCATGAAACAAGCATTGTTACTTGTAATAAAAAGGGTACGTTCTGTGAGTTTATATAGGAAAAAGTGAATTTTTGATGATGCTTGGCTTGAAGTTCTGACATAGGTTTGCTTTCATACTGTAGATCTATGAGGATTCCATTGTTCTTCAGTCTGTATTCAAAAGTGCACGACAGAAGATTGCCAAAGAAGAGAATGAGGATGAAAGCAACGATGATGATGATGATGAAGGCGAGTCAGAGTCAGAATGTCAGGATTCCCTGCTGAATGCTGAGAAAGAAATGCATTTAGGGAAGAGGGGGGAATTGATTTTTTCCATTTGTGTCCTGAGACTGGTTATAGACTTTAATTTTCCACTGGTGGAAGTAGTTTCTTTTAAAGTTTGCTGGTTTGGCTACTTCCATTCAGCTTAAGTCTCTTGGCTACTCTATTCTGGCTAGTTTTCTTAGAATTGTGCTGAAGACTTCGAGTATATATAAGCTGGAAACAAAACACAGTAGGTGCTTTTAAGCACTGCTCAGATGGAAACAGCTCTGACATCCTTATCTGACTGACCATGACTATATGTGGACCCTTCTTTTCCTGATCATGTTGCTTGTAAATGTAAGTGCCTAGAACTAGTGACTTCTTTAATCCATAGGTGAGCAACCTTTCTGATATTATGCAACATATATGATTAAGAACCAGAAAACATTACTTCAGTGAGACAAAGGGAAAATAGAACTCAGACTGTTTGGTAAGCAGGAGATGACATTCATAATTTAAGAGGCCCAGCTAATATGCTGTGTGATGGCTGGGCCAAAAATTCATCTGGGATCTAGGGCATGCTGCAGGTTAAGTTGGAGCATCTCTTTTAACAAGTGATACTCTCATCTCTTATTAAATTATTCTGATATAATTTATTATATTCATTAGTAAAAATATGTCTTTTATTTCCAATTTGAATTTTAATTTGCTGCATCTCTGCTATTCCACAGAATTGTCAGTAGGTTCACAACACACTGATGTCAAAAAAATGAATATAGAAAGAGTCAGATCTACATATTACCTTTCAGCTCCCCTGACCAATTAAAGTTTCCTCAATAGGTACCTTCTCACATAACCTCTGAACTTGAAGTCACTGCAAATTTGGAAACATGATATTGTGGAAAAGGAGGGATCCCTTCATTCTGCTTTCTGCCACCCAAGTGCTTCTACCCCATACTTTCTAACTACCTAGAACTGCACTTTGAAAGTGTGTCTGGATAGAGAAATTAGAGTACTTTTGTCTTGAGCTACTCTGCAAGTATTACAAGCAGCTATGCAGAGCATGCAACTTCAGCAGTTCATCTGGAAATGAGCAGATACCCTGGAACTGGGCGCTTGTGTTCTCTTCAGTAAGCCGTCAACTCAAAAATTGCCAGTCACCTCCACAGGGAGTTTGTGTAGTTAAAAAAAACCCAAAATTGTCGGTTCCTACTGAAGGTAAACATTTTTCTATAACAAAAACTGCTTTATTTCTTAACATGCATTTTCTTGTACAAGGTTCCCTGAGTGTAGTTGCAACACTAAATGCTATCTGTGCCATGCATTCTAAAAGTGAAAGAAGGATGCACCTGATGAACTCTCAGATTTTCTCGATAGTTTAATGCAAATTAGTGCTGTAACTATCAAGAACATAAGTAAAAGCAAATATCTCAACTTAATTCCACAATCCAGACAAAGAACAGAAAGAGGATTTTTTCAGGCTACAAGGGGAGAATTTACATGAAAACAGAATATTTAAAAGTTATTTAGTAGGAAAAGGGTATACAATAAATAAAGGCAGATGTTACATTCACATTCCACTTTTTACAGCAAAGTCAGTGAAAGTCAAAATTGAGCTGAACAAGAAGGATGAAAAAAGCCAGGACAAAAGCAAAGGCAAGAAGAGTCAAAGCCGAGTAAAAGCCAAGCCTGTTGTGAGTGACAATGACAGCGATGAGGATCAAGATGTAAATGTAAGTTTTATTCACTGAAATTTTGGAAATGGTAGCAGTGATTTCATCTATACCCTGTCCTGTTTGCACTCAGAATTTTCACCTCTTCATGCTTAGAAACATTAAGTGTTGTTTTCAATCTGTGTCATCATCTTGGGAGGATGGGGGAGCAGGTTCAAACTGTGTTAGAGTTTGCTTGTGCAATCTGGTCTTGGTGCTGGAAGACAAAAAGTCTGACACTTTTGGCACTTATTTTTTTAAGATGTTCTTTCTTTCTTTGAAACTTTAAAACTCATGGTTTATTTGCTTTCATTCCCACCCTAGAGACGCTTGGTTTTAATTTCTCATAGGTGTTTCTGTTAATGCAACAAATGAAGACAGTTCTTTCCAGACATTTTTAAAACACCTGGGTAGACAGAAAGGAACTAGTTTTTCCTGACTCTGAGCCTTTTCTTTCCTAAAGAGGCCCATAGCAATTTAATTGGAATGAAAAGTCATGAGAGGAAAATAGTAAATAACATATTACTTTTCTTATGGCTATCTTGATTTGTCGATTTAATTATAATTATTCTTGTTTTCTTTAACAAAATCCATAGAATGCTTGGCAAAGAATTTCTGACTTTTCTTCTGTGTCTTACCTCTAGGACCAGTCAGAAGCAAGTGGAAGTGAAGATGAGTAATTCACAGAGTTTATTTCCTTGGCAGAACTGACCCCATCCCCTTCCCTTCTCTCATATTACAGCCACTGAATTCACTTTGTTAAACAGACATTAGGTTGTATTCTCATCCTCTATAAACTAGCTCTAGGATAGTGTCTGACGAGCATATGATAGTGTAAAAAATGAAAAAAGTAACATACTGTGACCGAATTGGCCTCAAAGATTTTTTTTAACAATCTCCAAAGCAACAAAAAAGCTTTTGATGAAAAAATTTGCATTGATAGTGTATTTCTCTGGGTTGGGTTTCCTTGGTAATGGTTTCATCATGCCTGGTTTTATCATTTGATGTTTTCAGTGTCATCAGAAAGACAAAAAAAATGTCTTTTGTAGCATTGATAACCAGAAGAAGCCATAAAAAGCCACTGGTTATTTTATTGTTCATCAGGCAGTTTTCTGCTCTATTGTTTTTTTACACTGTGGTGCATATATGCAACTTTGTTTACTAGCTTATAAATGTACAGTAGTTAGCCTTTACTTCACTTTGTCCTGTATACATTTTTTCACTTTATGCCTGTTGATCTTCAGAAAAATGCTTTTTTGAATTGTAGCAATTTTATGTGTACTGTAAACTTTGCTAAACTTTTCTCCTCTTGATTAAAAACAATGTGTTGAAAAATGTTGTAGAATATTGCAGTCTATATAGTGTAATTAATGGCTTCTTTCATCAAACTGATCTTCTGTGTTACTAGTGTGAATTCCCACCTTTTCCCTAAAGTGTACTTAATCTTTGCTTTCTTTGCACAATGTTTTAGTTGCAAGTCATAAGCCTGAGGCAAATAAAATTACAGTAATTTTGAAGAATGCTGTATCGGTGCTTTCCTAATAAAGGGATAATTTATCTCAGTAAACGCAGCCTTGTGTTATGAATTCAACAAAAATCCTTTTTCGTATAGTGACAAGAGTGCCTCTTGTAGAGAGACCCAAGGTTCTCTGCTCTAAACAACTGCCATTTTGGTGGGAGGCCTAGAATTTGACATTAATGAATTTGACTTTTTTTAGACTGAGAATCTTTATTTAGGATAAAAATAGCATTAAAAATTACTTTCAAGTTTTCCTTTTTATTTATCAGTTTTAACAGGAAATGTAACACTCATTGAAGTAACACTACTAAGCAATGTTGAAATAGCTTTGCATGGGGCACTGAAACAGTCACTTCTCAGTCTGGTTTCTGTGTACTCCAGAGGTCTCCAAAGTGGGGTGCGTGCACCCCAGGGGATGCGCATGACAATCCATTGGTGTGCAGGAAAAAAAAATATTAGAACTTCTACTTATATGTATTTATCTAAAACTTTAAGGAAGAAGTTAACCTTTACTAATATCTAATATACGGATTGACACTGGCGCCCTCACTCAGTCTGTATGTCAGACGGTTGTGTGTCAGGTGCTGTACGCAAGGTATCCTGGGGGAAGAGTGGGTGGGTATTCCACAACACAGAGGGGTTCCCAGTGGCACCCTCATTCATTTGTCCGCTTTCAGCATATTGCGATATACTGCAGTTTACGTGTGCCCAGTTAAGTGGATGTTCAGATTATATTATCTAGTTTTAACTAAAATAACCCTCACAGAATGGACATGTGGCTTAAAAAGATTCCTGCAAAGAAACCGCAGATTGAAGATAATACTAATAATGCTAGCACAAGCAAACTACAAGAAAATGGCAGAGCTGCTACTCCTAGTAGGAGTAATCTTTGTCAGCCACATTAGGAGGTAAAAACAATGACAATCTAATCAGATCTGACAAGAAGTTGGCCAAGAAAATTCAAAATTATCAAGAAGACTATTTGAAATATGGATTTACATCCACTATCGTCAATGTTGAACCTCGCCCTAAATGTATATTGTGCCTTGAGATATTAGCTAATGATAGTATGAAGCCATCACAATTAGCAAGACATTTAAAAACTAGGCATCCAGAACATGAAGACAAACCTCTGCAATTTTTTCAGCGATGTTTCAAATCATGTGATACTCCCACATACACTTGTTCTTCCTGCCACGGTAAAAATGGCTGAAATAGTACACAGAAAACGAAATGGCAACAAACTAAAATGCATGCCTTTGTCAGCAAATGCCATTGGAAGATGCAGAGAAAGCATTACTGAAGATCTGAAGAAACTAGTATTAGAACAAATTACTCAGTGTGGGAGGGTTGCTATGCAGTCGGATGAAGTACAGATATTTCTAACGTGGAAAGAGGGTAGATTTAGAAAGAAGGTAGATTTAACTGGAAGAGGGGAGATTTAGATTAGATATCAGGAAGAAATTTTTCACTATGAGGGTGGTGAGGCACTGGAACAAATTGCCCAGGGAAGTTGTGGAGGCCCCATCCCTGGAAGTGTTCAAGGCCAGGTTGGATGGGGCTTTGAGCAACCTGGTCTAGTGGGAGGTGTCCCTGCCCATGGCAGGGGGGTTGGTACTAGATGATCTTTAAGGCCCCTTCCAACCTAAACCATTCTATGATTCTATGTCTCAGCTTACGGTATTTGCTAGATTCTGTTTCAAGAATGAAATACACAAAGAACTACTTTTTTGTGAGCCACTTAAGGAAAGACGCACCAGAGAAGATATGTTCCCGACAGTAAATGACTTCTTTAATAAAAAACAACGCTTTGTGGAAAAACTGTGCAAGTGTAACCACCAATGGAGCGGCTGCTTTGACTGGAAGAAAGGAAGGTGTCCGGGGTAAGGTTACAGACATAGCACCACACGTGGAACTCATTCACTGCATCATTCATAGGCAAGCTATTGCAGCAAAGATGTTGGAGCCAGAAGTGCACAAAGTGCTACACGATGCCATCAATGTGGTTAAGTTTATAAAAACAAGGCCTGTAAATAGTAGAATATTTACAACACTTTGTAATGAGATGGGCAGTGACCATGGAAATCTTTTGTACCACACAGAGGTTTGTTGGTTTTCTCATGGCAAAGTGTTTAAGAGAGTTGTCAAACTTAAAGATGAGTTACGCATTTTTCTTTCACAGAAAGACAAGTGTTCCAAATTTGCTGACCTTTTCTGTGATGACAAGTGGCTGCCAGTAGTATGCTACCTAGCACTTATTTTTTAAAAAATAAACACACTTAATGTGTCTTAAAAGTGAAGGTAACATTTTAACAAAGCGTGAGAAAGTAACTGCTTTTCGAAAGAAACTCATACTATGGAGAGAACATTTTGGAAACAGCTTCTTGGAAATGTTTCTATCATTATGTGACTTTGTTGCCAAAAATGATGCAAGTGTGTCACCTATAAAAACTCTCGTATCCATACAATTAAAAAACTTGGAAGCAGAATTTCCTAACCTGTTTAGAAATCTTCCAAATGAAGAGTTTCAGTGGGTTTCAAACCCATTTGTTGAAAACATAAAAATGTAACACCTTTCAAGTAGTTTGCAAGAACAACTGATTGACATCATGGAAGATGGAAATTTGCTAGCCATATTTCAAGAAGAACCTTTGCATAATTAGTGGATGGGAGTGATAAATGAGTATCATGATTTAATAAGCCCAGCCAACAATGCACTTCTTCCATTTGCATCTTCTTATCTTTGTATCTTTCTCTCTAGTCTTCAGTTAAACAATGGGTTTCAATTCATGGTTTGGTTCTTTCTTTCTTGATCTTTAGCACTAAAATGCTGTGTCAGGCAGCAAATCTATTTCTACATCACAGTGAACTCCGGATACTTCATTTTCAGCCCTGATGTGTGACACAACAACATTCACATCAGTCACTGTGTGTCTATCTTCCACATTCAGTTAGTGATGTTGGATATAGCAACAGCCAGAAATTCCACAGAGTGTGCAGAAGCAAGCATCTTTGATGGAGGCCAGGAAGGAGACATTTGATTGCAATTATTCCTTTGAGTTATGGATAAAATTATCATCTCTTGATTTCTGGTCTGCCAGTCTCCTTACATCTGAATTATATTGAGGGAAATTTTAAAATGATAGAGATCCCTGCAAGCATTCACTTCCAGTGCATCAAGTCTTTAATGCTGTCTGATAAAAACTTAACACCTTAAATAAAACTTACCACCTAAAGGACTAGACTGGCACTTCAATAACAACATAATGCGTTGCCACATAAGGGAACATGGCCTTTGCCAACTGTCCTCCTGAATTTTTTTAACTTGCACAGCTGTAAAAAGACTGTGTTTTATAGAATGAGATGGTGTGAGAATGTGATATCTGGGGTTCCTATTAACAATTGACTCCATGGATACTTCCTGATATATATGCATGTTTATGCATATGTGAGAATACCTGCGTTCCTTCACTTTAGAGAACAGATCAACCTGCTCCCACCAGTGCAGGAAGATAGGGGTTGGCGGTTTAGCTTCAACATTTAAGTTTGCTCCTGTGGCTGTATAAGGGGCTGATTTTGATAGGTCCTCCAGCAATCCCCACATTGGATACATGCCAAAAGGCCAACTACCTACACTGATGTTTTAGTCATTATTCCATCAATGCTAACAACAAGGGAAGTACTAATACAGATAGATTGCTGGCATTTGAACCACTGTCATCTAGGTGCGCTTTGAGAACTGATCAAAAGTTTCCGTAGCAGAGACACAGCTAACAGCCCTTGACATAATCCTCAGCAAACCCAACTAAAGGAATACAGCACCATCAATCTCCTACTTTACTATTTTTTTAAATACCTGTACTTGCCCTAGCTAACGTGTGAGTACAAGAAGCTAGGAGTCATTAAAAACAATGCTGTAGGATTAGCATGGCAAGCAGGGATCATCAGTTTTGCACTGTCTAAATCCTGTTGGCCAGCTTTGGTCAAGTGCCCGAGTCTTGCTCCTCATCGTCCTTGCACCTGGCAAGCTCGAAAACACTGAGACCTTGAAACCCACACACCGTAGCTGGCTAGAAAGTAAATATTTTCACAAATTCAGACACTAGAGGCTTCTAAAAGTGCAGTTTTCCCAAGTATTAGAAGATAAATTAGTCCTGTGACGCTCAAACCAGGACAGTAGTGACCATGGAAATCTTTTGTACCACACAGAGGTTTGCTGGTTATCTCATGGCAAAGTGTTTAAAAGAGTTGTCAAACTTAAAGATGAGTTACGCATTTTTCTTTCACAGAAAGACAAGTGTTCCAAATTTGCTGACCTTT
Source organism: Ibidorhyncha struthersii (assembly GCA_013398815.1). Classification (NCBI taxonomy): domain Eukaryota; kingdom Metazoa; phylum Chordata; class Aves; order Charadriiformes; family Charadriidae; genus Ibidorhyncha; species Ibidorhyncha struthersii. The sequence continues at coordinate 11,606 of VZSZ01008138.1, forward strand.
TCTGTGATGACAAGTGGCTGCCAGTAGTATGCTACCTAGCACTTATTTTTTAAAAAATAAACACACTTAATGTGTCCCTTAAAAGTGAAGGCAACGTTTTAACAAGGCGTGAGAAAGTAACTGCTTTTCGAAAGAAACACATGCTATGGAGAGAACGTTTTAGAAATGTTTCTATCATTATGTGACTTTGTTGCCAAAACTCTCGTATGTGTACAATTAAAAAACTTGGAAGCAGAATTTCCTAACCTGTTTAGAAATCTACCAAATGAAGAGTTTCAGTGGGTTTTGAACCCATTTGTTGAAAACATAAAAATGCAACACCTTCCAAGTAGTTTGCAAGAACAACTGATTGACATCATGGAAGATGGAAATTTACTAGCCATATTTCAAGAATAACCTTTGCATAATTAGTGTCATGATGAGTGTCATGATGAGTATCATGATTTAATAAGCCCAGCCAACGGTGCACTTCTTCCATTTGGATCTACATATCTTTCTGAGTTGTCTTTTTCATATGTATATTTTATATATATATTATATTCCACATAATAATTTTTAGTGAGAGCAAATTTTTTTATTGTATCATTAATAAATATTTTTAATTATTTCAAAATATTTATATAATCTTTATCGCTTCCTTTTTAATATTTTTTGTATTTTTATAATGTATATAATATATTAGCACAGTAGTATATGCATATAATTTATAAATATTTATAAATGAATAAGCATATATTGGGAGTACGTGCTAAAATTTTTTATACTGATGGGGTACATGATCAGAAAAGTTTGGAGATCACTGATCTATACTATTCTTTCTCCCTTTCTAGTGTTAGTTCCAGTAAATTGCATTTTAAGCAATAGTTTACAAAGTCTGAGTGCCTTTCTACTGGGATTATAATAAATCAGCACCTCCTGGTCCAAACCAGCCTTCTCTGCCACAAGGGCACGTTGCTGGCTAATATTCAATTTAGTATCCACCAGGACACCCAGGTCTTTTTCTGCAAAGCTGCTTTCCAGCTGGTCAGTCCCCAGTGTGTACTGGTGCATGGGATTATTCCTCCCCAGGAGCAGGACTTTGCACTTTCCTTTGCTGAACTGCATGAGGTTCCTGTCAGCTCACTCTCCTTTTGTTGAAGTCCCTCTGAATGGCAGCACAACCATCTGGTATATCAGCAACTACTCCCGTTTTAGTATCATCTGTAGACTTGCTGAGGGTTCACTCTGTCCTATCATCCTGGTCATGAATGAAGTTGTTAAACAGTACTGGTCCCAGTGTTGACTTGTGACTGGTCTCCAGCAGGACTTCATGCTATTGAGCATGACCCTCCAAGCCTGTCAGCCCAACCACTTTCCAATCCACCTCACAATCCACTTCATCAACTTGTCTATGAGAATCTTATGGGAGACAGTATCAAAAGCTTTACTGAAGTCAAGATGAGCAACATCCACTGCTCTCCCCTCATCCACTGAGCCAGTCTTCTCTTTACAGAAAGCTATTGAATTGGTCAGGCATGATTTTTGCTTTGTAAAACCATGCTGACTACTCCAAATCACTGTTTTGTCTTTCATGTGTTTGGAAATAGCTTCCAGGAAGACTTGCTCCATCACTTTTCCAGGGATCAAGGTGAGGCTGAATGGTCATCAAACCACCTATGAATCCTCCTCTGGATAGACAGTGTTCCACTGTACCACTCAGCAGGGATTTCTGCATTTTGTTTGTCATGTAAGGATGCTGGTCTCTGTTTAGATTCTTTCCTTTTCCCAGACGAAGAATGTGAGTAAATGAAGCCTTTCCCTCCCACAATAATAATCCAACATTCGTATCACAGAAGTATAACACCTTTAGCAAAATGAAGGTGTTAAAAAGCCTAGAGGAGATATACTACTTATCATCATAATGTCCTTACCATGAAGAGATCAAACTCCTCTTCACGCCGAGCAATCATCTGATTCAGAGTCTCATCATCAGGAACCTCATCTTCTTCCTGTTTAAATAGAAAAAGGCATTAGAAAAATACAAAGCAATGCCCAAAGAGAGGCAACCATTTGCATTGAGCCACTGTTGCACTGATATCTCTCTCTCAAAAGGAGTGTGAAACACTCAAATGAAAACTAAAACTTTGAAAGTGCCTGGCTATTCATGGATTCAGAAGTAACACAAAATAGACTTAATCAAAGAGACAATTAGGACTTTTTATCACTTTCATATATTGAGAATGAGGAAGTGAGCAAACATGCAACCAGGAAATTTTGGTTTGTGTTTTTTTCAGGGTCACAAGCACAATTAGTTGTCAGCTTGTTTTTTCAGTTAAAACATACACATTTATCTTTTGCTGCTTTACAGCACTCCCCCAGTAATAGCATTCTACACTATGAGGTCTTTACTATCAAAGAAGAAGGAAGGAAAACAATCCTGAAAAAAAAACATTCCTGGAAACAAAGCCTGCTCAATCCATATTTCTGTAGACCACTATCCACTCACAAAGTGAGATGTGAATCATAGAATATCTTGAGTTGGAAGAGACCCATAAGGAACATCGAGTCCAACTCCCTGCTCCTCAAAGGACTACCTAAAACTAAACCATATGACTATAGGAACGGCTGAGGGAACTGGGGCTGTTTAGCCTGGAGAAGAGGAGGCTGAGGGGAGACCTTATCACTCTCTACAAGTACCCGAAAGGAGGTTGTAGAGAGATGGGGACTGACCTCTTCTCCCTAGTGGCAAGTGATAGGACGAGAGGAAACGGGTTCAAGTTAAGCTAGGCGAGGCTTAGGTTGGATATTAGGAAAAATTTTGTCACTGAAAGGGTTATCCAACATTGGAATAGGCTGCCCAGGGAGGTGGTGGATTCGCCATCCCTGGAGGTGTTTAAAAAAAGGGTAGACGTGGTACTTGGGGATATGGTTTAGAAGTGTTTTTTGTCAGGTTGGGTTAATGGTTGGACTCGATGATCTTAAAGGTCCCTTCCAACCTTAACGATTCTATGATTCTGTGATTCTATGACTAAGAGCATCGTCCCGACACTCCTTGAACTCTGTCAGGCTTGGTGCTGTGACCAGTTCCCTGGGGAGCCTGTTCCAGTGACCAACCACCCTCTCAGTGAAGAACCTTTTCTTAATGTCCAATCTGAAGTTCCCCTGATGCAGCTTTAAACCATTCCATCACATCCTATTGCCGGTCACCAGAGAGAGGAGATCAGCACCTCCCCCTCCCCTGTCCCTCTTGAGGAAGTTGTAGACTGTGATGAGGTCACCTCTCAGCCTTCTCTTCTCCAAGCTGAACAAACCAAGTGACCTCAGCTGCTCCTCACAAGTCTTGTCCTCGAGACCTTTCACCATCTTGGTCGCCCTCCTCTGGGCACACTCTAATAGTTTGATGTCCTTCTTATATTGAGGCGCCCAAAACTGCACACAGTACTCGAGGTGGGGCCACACTAGTGCAGTGTAGAATGAGACAATCACCTCCCTTGACTGGCTAGCTATGCTGTGCTTGATGCACCCGGGACATGGTTGGCCCTTTTGGCTGCCAGGGCATACTGTTGACTCATATCCAACTTGCCATCCGCCCAAACCCCCAGACCTCTTTCTGCGGGGCTGCCTTCCAGCCTTTTGACACCCAATTTACCTGATTACCCTGTCCCAGGTGGAGAATCCAGCACTCGCTCTTGTTAAATTTCATATGGTTAGTGATTGACCAGCTCTCTAGTCTATCCAAATGTCTCTGTAAGGTCTCTCTACCCTCAAGGGAGTCCACAGCTCCTCCTAGTTTAGTATCATTGGCAAACTTACTTAATGTACATTTGATTCCTGCATCCAGATCATTTACAAAAACATTAAAGAGCGCTGGCCGTAAAATTGAGCCCTGGGGAACCCCACTGGTGACTGGCTGCCAGCCTGATGTAACTCTATAACTCTTTGAGCCTGACCCATCAGCCAATTGTTCACCCAATGTATTATGGGTTTATCTAGCTGTATGCTGGACGTTTTGTCCAGAAGGATACTGTGAGAGACAGTATCAAAAACTTTGCTAAAATCCAGAAAACCCACATCTACTGGCTTCCCTTGGTCAACTAGATGCGTGAACTTGTCATAAAAGGAAACTAAGTTAGTTAAGCAGGGCTTTCCCCTTGTGAACACGTGCTGGCTATGACCAATGACTGCATTGTCTCTCAAGTGTTTTTCAATAACTCCAAGAATAACCTTCTCCATAATTTTACCAGATACTGAAGTGAGACTGACAGACCTGTAATTACCAGGGTCTTCCTTCTTACCCTTCTTGAAAATTGGGACAACATTTGCCAGCTTCCAGTCGACTAGGAACTCTCCAGACTCCCAAGGCCATTGAAAAATAATGGAGAGAGGTCCCGTGATAACATCGGCCAGTTCTTTCAGCATCTTGGGATGAATCCCATTGGGCCCCATAGGCTTATGTGCATCCAGCTGTAGCAGCAAGTCTCAGACAACTTCAGAGTGGGAGTTTATCATCCCCCTAGTCGCAGTCTTCAAACACAGGGCTCTGAGGGTCCCAGGGCACATCATCGGTGTTGAAGACAGAGGCGAAAAAAGCATTCAACGTCTCTGCTTTGTCTATGTCCCCATTTGTGAAGTGACTGACCCCATCAAGCAATGGACCAATGTTATCTCTGATTCTCCTTTTGCTATTAGCATATTTTAAAAAGGCCTTTTTGCTGTCCTTCACAGTGCTGGCCAGCTTGAACTCTCATCGAGCTTTGGCCGTGCGAATTTTCTCCCTACAGCAGCAAACAGCATCTCTGTAGTCCTCCCATGTTGTCTGTCCTTGCTTCCAATGTCCATACACTTTCCTTTCCTGCCTAAGTTCTAGAAGAAGATCCCTGCTCAGCCAAGCTGGCCTTCTGCCCTGCTTGCTTGACTTCCGACACTTTGGAATTGACTGCTGCTGTGCTCTTAAGAAATGGCTCTTAAAAAGTGACCAGCATTCATCGACCCAAATACCTTCAAAAGCAGATTCCTAGGGGACCTTACTAACTAGCTCCTTCAGCAGCCTGAAGTCTGCTCTCCCCATATCCAGGGTCGAAGTTTTGCTAGCAGTTTTTCTCCTATTGCCAACAATTTGAAACTCAACTACTTCGTGTTCACTGTGACCAAGACAGCCACCAATCACCACTTCGCTCATGAGTCCTTCTAAGTTTACAAACAACAAATCTAGGAGGGCACCTTTCCTAGTCGGCTCCCTTAGTACCTGCACCAAGAAGTTATCTTCAACATACTTCAGGAATTTCCTGGACCTGTTTATGTCTGCTGTATGATATTCCCAGTTGATGTCTGGGAAGTTAAAATCACCCATAAGGACAAAGGCAGCCGATCTAGAGCTATCCCTTAATTCCTTGTAGAATAACTCATCAATGTCATCGTCCTGGCTGGCTCTCTCCCACAACAACATCTGCTTTGTTTGTTTTCCCCTTAGTCCTTACCCAGAGGCTCTCAGCCGTGTCATTGCCAACTGCAAGCGCCATACAATCCAACCCCTCCCTTAAACACAGCATTACCCCCCGCCTCACCTGCCCTGCCTATCCCTCCTGAAGAGCCTATAACTGTCCATCATGGCACACCAGTCACAGGACTCATCCCACCAGGTTTCACTTATGCCAATGATGTTGTAGCTCTGGGACTGGGCCAAAGCTTCTAGCTCCTCTTGTTTATTCCTCATGCTGTGTGCATTAGTACAGAGATATTTCAAATGACATGACAATAAATATTTCACTAAAATGGAGGTGGAGTAGAATGTAGTACATAGTACCTCAAAATTAACTTTCTACAGTCTTTTATTTTCAAAATAATCAAAAGAAGCCTGCATCTATATCTATACATCCAATTTTCCCTCCATTGGTAAGATTTCTACACTTCAGGAAAAAAGTATGATTACCACTTCAGCTCTCACTAAATACTCATGCAAGTTGTAATTCAAACATGAAATAAGTAAAGCAATTGGAAAAGTGATAGTGTTCTGACACAGTGTTCTGGTGGCATAAGTTCTGGAACTGTTGGTTCCCCTCCCCACCAATATTTCATACATTCAATATTTGGAAAAAGCTTGCTGTTCTTTTTTTTTTAAAAAAAATCATTACATATTTTGTGGGTGTGCATATACTTGAACGCGTGCGTGTATGGGAAGAAATGAAAATAAGAAGTGGAGGGGAACAGAAGAAATATGAGAGTTAAAAAAAAACCAAACCCACCAACCCTAACAACAATGAAAAAATCACATGCATAAAAAGCCTTCATTAAGTAAACTATTAAAAGCTACCCCCAAATCCTGCAAAAGAATACAAGAAGTCCAAAATATTTGGATTCTGAACTGGTGAAACTCTCTCTCTTCCTCTCAATGTGTGTGCATTTACTACCATATTGAATTACTCAATATTATTTTTCCTTCAGTTTTATAATATTTTTCTCTAAACCCAGAAATGTGCAGAACTAGAAGAGAAAGCATGTGTAATTTTTAATGTAGTCTAGTAAAAAATGCAAGTGAAAACTGTGAGAAGTATACAACAAATAATATTGATGCAACATATCACATATTAAGCTAAGTTTTAACTGATGACCGTCTTTGGGAGCATTCCTAGAATGCATTTTCAGAGAGGTTCCAATCCTACAAAAAGGCATGTTTGTAACTGAATGATAGGGAGCAGCAACATTGCTTTTAATATATGTCACACTGGAAGGAATTGTATGAACATGTAAAGTAATAGTATTAATCAAACCTGTATCACAGTGAATATAAAAAATGTATTAGCTTTGCTATTTCACAGTTTTAACTGCTTGCAATAAAATAGATTTAATGACTAGTGAAGGAATTTCTTTTAATATGGAAAGATTCTGGCAGATATTCACAAAGGTTTTGCTTAAATTTTATTAAAAATAGTTAAGTATTTTGAAAGCCTAAAATGAAGAATTACAGATGACAAAACCTTTCAATAACCTAAGACAACTCATTCGGTCACAGAAATTATATCAGGATCTGACAGCTATTCTGTTTAAGCAAAGAGGTGTGTTATGCTCGCAAAAATACTGTTATCTTAATTAAGATAGTTAATTGCTTTGTTGAATTGTTTGGAGGTGATATGAAAGTTGGACTCCTTTAAGGAATCACAGAATCACAGAAAAGCTGAGGTTGGAAGGGACCTCTGGAGATTGTCTAGTCCAACACCCCATACACACATCCCCAAACAGGGTCAACTAGAGCAGGTTCCTCAGGGCCATGTCCAGTTGGGTTTTTAATATCAAAAAAATTATAAAACCCAGTTGGGTTTTTAATATCTCCACAACCTCTCTGGGCAACCCGTTCTAGTGTTTGACCACCCTCACAGTAAAAAAGAGGGGGGGTTTATTATGTTTAAACGTAATTTAATGTATTTTAGTTTGTGCCCATTGCCTGTTGTCCTGTCACTGAGAAGAGTCTGGCTCCATTTTCTTTACTTCCTCCCTTCAGGTATTCAGACACACTGAGAAGATCCCCCCCCCCCCCCCAACTGGNGACTCTTCCTTATGTCAGATACTCCAATCCCTTAATTATCTTAGTGGCCCTTTATTGGTCTCACTCTAGTATGTCTGTTTCTTTCTTGTAGTTGGAAGCCCAGAACTGGACACAGTACTCCAGATGTGGTCTCATCAGTGCTGAGTAGATACTTAGTATAGGCTCAGTTGACTCTGACACTCCCTTGACGTAGCTTTTTCCTCCTCAATTGTTCCCAGAGCACCATACCTGTTCTGTAATTGCAGATTTGCGGGCAGAGAAGGAGTCTTCCTTCTGTTTCACGAAGTCACAAGTTTGAGATCTTCCCAGACATGGGAGCCTCCATCTACTGGTCATAGGATCACACGTTAATTTGGGTTGGAAGGGTCCTCAGTAGGTCATCTAGTCCAAACTCCTCCTCAAAGCAGGGTCAGTGACGAGATTGGACCAGGTTGCTCAGGGCTTTACGCTCCTCTGAGCACAGCCTCTAAATACACCTCCTTTGCATCATTTGCAAGCTTTTACCTCTGCAGGGTCCCTGAAGACCATCTCCTGCCCGTCCTCCCCCGTGCTACACAGCTGTATTGAGAGCCTTGCAGAAGACATTGTATTCGAGGAGTTAGGGATCTTGAACAGGCTGTCCGCTCTACTGGGTCTCGAACTCAGGGCTTGAGAAGCCCATACGTTATTAATAGAATCTGTAACTGACAATATATCTTTGGTAAAGGTAAACTGGATGTGGATCAAGGGGTAGAATGTAGAGATCCTGACCGAGAAACTGTTGCACATTTAGGAGCTGAAGATCCACACTGGCAGTCTGGTGAGGTTCCTGCCGACTGGAAAAGGGGAAACATAACCCCTATTTTCAAAAAGGGAAAAAAGGAAGACCCGGGGAACTACAGGCCAGTCAGTCTCACCTCTGTGCCTGGCAAGATCATGGAGCAGATCCTCGTGGAAACTCTGATAAGGCACATGGAAAATAAGGAGATGAATGGTAGCAGCCAGCATAGGTTCACCAAGGGCAAGTCATGCCTGATAAATTTGGTGGCCTTCTACGAAGGGGTTACAGCAGCAGTGGACAAGGGAAGAGCAACCGATGTCATCTTCCTGGACTTGTGCAAAGTGTTTGACACTGTCCCACACAATATCCTGGTCTCTAAATTGGAGAGACATGGTTTCGATGGGTGGACCACTTGGTGGATAAAGAACTGGCTGGATGGTTGCACGCAAAGATTTGCGGTCAACAGCTCCATGTCCAAGTGGAGACCAGTGACGAGTGGTGTTCCTCAGGGGTCGGTACTGGGACCCGTGCTGTTCAACATCTTTGTCAGAGACATGGACAGTGGGATCGAGTGTGCCCTCAGCAAGTTTGCTGATGATACCAAGGTGTTTGGCAAGGTAGACACGCTGGAGGGGAGGGCTGCCATCCAGAGAGACCTGGAAAGGCTGGACAGGTGGGCCCGTGCCAACCTCATCAAGTTGGCAACAAGGCCAAGTGCAAGGCCCTGCACCTGGGTCGGGGCAATCCCAAGCACAAATACAGGCTCGGCGGGGAATGGATTGAGAGCAGCCCTGAGGAGAAGGACTTGGGGGTGCTGATTGATGACAAGCTCAACATGAGCCAGCAATGTGCGATCACAGCCCAAAAGGCCAACCGTATCTTGGGCTGCATCCAAAGAAGCGTGGCCAGCAGGTCGAGGGAGGTGATTCTGCCCCTCTACTCCACTCTCGTGAGACCCCACCTGGAGTACTGTGTCCAGCTCTGGAGCCGCCAACAGAAGAAGGACATGGACCTGTTGGAGGGGGTCCAGAGGGGGGCCATAAAGATGATCAGAGGGTTGGAGTACCTCTCCTATGAGGACAGGCTGAGAGAGTTGGGGTTGTTCAGCCTGGAGAAGAGAAGGCTCTGGGGAGACTTTATTGCGGCCTTCCAGTACCTAAAGGGGGCCTACAGGAGATCTGGGGAAGGACTTTTTACAAGGACTAGGGGGAATGGCTTCAAACTGGAAGAGGGGAGATTCAGATTAGATATTAGGAAGAAATTTTTCACTCTAAGGGAGGTAAGGCACTGGAACAGGTTGCCCAGAGAAGTTGTGGAGGCTCCATCCCTGGAGGTGTTTAAGGCCAGGCTGGATGGGGCTTTGAGTAACCTGGTCTAGTGGGAGGTGTCCCTGCCCATGGCAGGGGGGTTGGAACTCGATGATCTTCAAAGTCCTTTCCAACCTAAACCATTCTATGATTCCATGATAACAGTTAATGGGAGTAGGCCCAGGCCTGTGCTGGTTTGAGGTAAAACAACCAATTTTCTGTTCAGTAATGTTACTTTGCAGCCAAGCCTCTTCTAACTACTGAAATTAACAGCATATTGTGCATAAACTGTGTCACGCTCAGAGTGATAAGAACTATGTTTATAATTGATGCCCAGGCATGGCATGCAGAGAGGCTCTTGCTTATACTTATTGCTATAACACCCAAGGCCAACCAACTTTGTGATTTGCCTCTTTGGAGGGTCGGAAGTGGAAAAGCGTAGAGGGGTCCCACCTGCACGGAGGAGCGGACAGGCCAGGTGACCCAAAACTGACCAACAGGGTATTCCATCCCATCTGCCTCATGCTCAGTATAAAAGCTGAGGGATCAAAGGGTCAGCCCCTCTTTCTTCAATGGCCAGCATCCGAGGAAGACTCTGTCTCTTTGTCTGCCTTTGATCCCGATCCTGAATCCAGATACGGAATCCAGTTCCCGTCCATTCTGGGACTTCCCCAGTGCCAGCTGGTGATGTGATTGTCATCCTGGGAGCTTGATACGGTTTTGTATATATTTCATTATTTCCTTTTTATTTTATTATTAATATTTCATTAAAGTAGTTTAGTTCCTTCTAAACTCATAAATCTCTCTCTTTCCGTCCTCTCCTCGGAGACAGAGGTGGGGGAGAGCATCTGTCTCTCACCTCAGTGGCCAGTCTGGCCTAAACCACTGCATGTAGAGCTTGGCTTTCAGGCCTGTGTTTTGCTGCACAATGTCCTTGGCTGCATGATAAACTCAGCCAGCTCATTGTAACAGAGGAGCCTTCAGGCATCTCCCACTTGTTACCTGTGACCATGCCACCTGTGTGGCCTCGCCTTTATCTAACAGTGCAGCAACAAGTTCTCATGAGAATATCCTTTAGGAATAGAGTTGTTTTCTTGTAAGGAAATTATATAATAGCTTACAGTCTCAAGCAGTCCCAAGCTGCTCTCAAACTGCAATCGTGCCTACCAGTTATATAGCTGCTTCCCAAGCACCAACTGAAACATCTTCTTTTTGATTGTTTTTAACCGCCTTACCTCATTTTCTTCCTCATGTTCTAATATAGCCTGTAGAAAAGCCCTTCGCTCATGGCTTGAAGATTTCTGATCAAACATTCCAGCCTGAATAACTTTTTGATCGACATTCAGTTTATACTTTGCAGCAGCGAGTATCTTCTCTTCCACACTGTTCACAGTGCACAGTCGCAGGACTCGAACCTCATTCTGCTGACCAATTCGATGAGCTCGGTCTTGGGCCTGCAAGTCCTATTAGGCAAAGAATGTGGAATGATGCAAAATTTAACTGTGCTACACAAATCACTCCCTGGTTAAAGGACACTTAAATGTTGGATTTTATTAGCATAACAAAAAGAAGTGCTCAAGCTACAGCCCAGCACAATTCATCTAGCTCATTCTTGATTATCCTTCCTTGGGAGTTCATCAGATCCAGGCAGGCAAACTGGAGGGAAAAAAAATATGTGCATGCTCTGTATAATGTGAATGCAGTAAATCAGTTCTTGAAAGCATGTGCAGTAAGTGATCAAGATAGGCCATAGTATGTAATTCTTCTCTGCCACTCAGAGTTCATGGCCTTTCAGGCCTGAAAGGAACCCTGAAGTAAAGAAACTCTCTAGTCCAGGTACAAGAACAGAGGCAATGATATAGCTAAGTATATATTCTTCTATTCTATATTATAAAGTCCAGATATAAACCGTTGTATCTAAAGCAAACCACTGTTTCTGAATATCTTAAATGCATTAGCAATTTTATGTATTGGGTCTGGCTAGAATGGAGTTAACTTTCTTCATATCAGCCTGTTGGGGGGTTGTCTGGGATGGTGATGTGATATGGATTTGTCACCAAAAGAGCGTTGATAACACAGCAATGTTTTGGCTATTGCTGAACAGTGCTTGCACAGCCTCAAGGCTTTCTCTGTTTCTCACTCTACTACCCCAGGGAGTAGGCTGGGGGTGCATGAGAAGTTGGGAATGGACACAGCCGAGACAGCTGACTGGAATTGGCCAAAAGGATATTCCATGCAGATAATGTCATGTTCAACAATAAAAACTGGGCAGAGTGTGTGTGTGTGTTGGGGGGGGGGGG
>VZSZ01008139.1:0-55173 GCA_013398815.1 Ibidorhyncha struthersii
CTCCTGAAGAGTTTGTAGCCTTCAATTGTGGCACTCCAGTCAACCCAGTGATGACACTGTTGAGCTCCCCTTCAATCAAGAAGGCAGGGCAGGATAGGGTAATAGGCATATTGATCCCACCAAAGCAATGAGTTTCTTTCTTACCTACTCTTGTGTGCTAAGGCTGAATTGGTCAGGCTTATGCTTCTAATCGCATCTACAATAAGATGGTATGGAGCAAATAATAAAATGTTGTAGTACTTGAGTGGTGCTGATCTGAAGTGAAATGCTTAAAAAAAAAAAAAGTCTTTGTATCTAATCACCAGTTCTCCACCATCTGTTGCTGTTCTTCATGAGCATTTAATTTTCTTACTAGTAGCAGTAGTTTGGGGGAATGGTAGCCTTCTGTAGTATCGAACTGTGCTGGCCTGCTCTGTAATGAATTTTGCAGAATGCTAAAAATTTGAGATTCTTAAGGAATTTCTGTGCAGACTTGCTTGATACGAGTATAGGTAGGTCCCCGCATAGAGACTTAAGTCAGCCATGCGTATACCATACACATCCTACATCTTTTTCTGATTTCATAGATGATATGCCAAGGAAAAGCAGAACAGGTGTTCTGTACACTTACCTTTTTTTGCAGAGCTTAATCCATTATAATTTTATACCCTTACTGTCTGTCTTTGCTTTAAAGCCAGTATGTAAAGATTCCATTTGAATATGAGAAAGGTTGTCCTTAGAGTCCTCTGACTACCATCAGATTCAGGAGCCCCATACTTTTCAGGACAGATCTTGATTCAATGTGCCAAGGTAAGTTTTGTAATATAACAACTATATCTTCAGAATTTAACAAAACTGTCAGCTGAGCCTGAAAATGAGTTCAAGGGGTGGGTCTTCTAGTGATAGCTCCTGTAGAAGTGGGGGTCTATCCCTACACTGTTTTCCTTACTTGTCACTTCATAGCTCTAAATGGTATCTAAATGATTGTTGATGATTTGGCATCCAGAGCTCAGCTGAAAGAGTCAGGATCCCCGTTTTTTCAGAAGCCTTTTGGTTTCTTTAGGAAGCTGTTCTCAGCTTGGTAGCACCGGTTTTCTTTCTTGGGGTGCTGGGGCAGACCTAGGAAGAATTAACTTTTCCAAAAACAGCCATAAAGAAATGACCAGCATTGTCAATTTATAATCAGTGGACTTGTGTTACCAAAGTCTGAATCAACCCTGGCTTCTCATTCCGTCTTATACCGCCATTGGTTCTTGTAGTGACATTAAGTTCTTTAGCAGATAGAGGAGAACACGGAAGTGAGAAACACCAGCTTATTCTTGTTTCCTAGTTTGCCTGGGGCGAAGGTTGTTGGAGTTTAGGAGCTTGAAATAAGAAGTTGGACTAATGAAGTCAGGAACATGCTGGCTGTCTTCACCTCATCTACATATGTATGTAAAGACTCAGCTGGCTGTTATTTTGATCTACCTGCTACTACTTTTTCTTAATTTGGCCACCGAAGTTTGAAGAACAGCGGCAGCATATCTACTCTTCTGCTCCTCGGTAACATAAGGGAAGCTAAGTGAAGTCCAAAGGTGGTGGTTGGGATTTTAACCTCTTCACTCACTATGATCTCACACGGTGGGTTAAAGAACTCTTTCCTTCGTGGGTGATAATTTATTTGCCCTGTAATATTAGGATTATAAAGGCAGCCCAGTTTGCACTGAGACTCCCGTTCTTTGATGTTAGTCTTGAAGATGGCCTTATTAGTTTTTCTGACTTCAGAGTAGAAGGATGATTCTAAGTCTGATTTTGGTATAGATGATAAGCCCAACTGTAATCTTCTCTCCACCAAAGAAAGTAGTGGTTTATGTAGAAGGAGGGCAACCAAGATGGTGAAGGGTCTTGAGGGCAAGACGTACAAGGAGTGGCTGAGGTCACTTGGCTTGTTCAGCTTGGAGAAGAGAAGGCTGAGGACTGATCTCATCACAGTCTACAACTTCCATCAAGGGAGGCAGTGGAGGGGGAGGTGCTGATCTCCTCTCTCTGGTGACCAGTGATAGCACATGAGGAAATGGAATGAAGCTGTGTCAGGAGAAGCTCAGACTGGACATTAGGAAAAGGCTCTTCACTGAGAGGGTGGTTGGTCAGTAGAACAGGCTCCTCAAGGAAGTGGTCACAGCACCAACTGTGTCAGAGTTCAAGGAACGTTTGGGCGATGCTCTTAGTCACATTCCCAATAAAAGTCTTCAAAAGTAGATTAGTTTCAGGGTGCCTACATAGAATCATAGAATATCTTGAGTTGGAAGTGACCCATGAGGATCACCAAGCCCAACTCTGTGCTCCTCACAGGACTACCTAAAACTAAATCATATGACTAAGTGTCCTTCAGGCTTCAGCAGAAGGAAAAAAGGTTGAGGAGTCATTTAATTAGTGATGGAATTTCTCTGGTCACCTGTTGTGCAGAAAGTGCCTCTTAGTGAGGTGATTACATGTTTGGCCACGCTAGTATGAATCTGCATCTCGTGAAGCAGGAAAGAACAATGTGGGGAATAATTCTGTCCCCTCTTGTTGAGTCCTTTCCTGTGATAACACAGAGAGAGAAAACCTTTCTCTGTTAAAATAAAGTTATCTAAAAAAGACAGTTAAGCTGTATTATTTGGAGTGCAAGCAAATTCACACACAAGACTACAGCATCAGTACTTTCTCCAAGCCTTTGGTGTCCAGAGTAGAGGCTTCTGTTCTATCACTTGATATGACACAGTGTGGCCTTTTGCTTATCAAACCTTATACTGTTATGCTGGCCTTTTGCAGAGTAACAGGAATGATTTGGGACCTGACTGTGATAGCCCCCAAGATGTAGATTTGTTTATGTCCCCATAGCTGTTAAGATGTGCTCTACCAGAATTGAAGGAGGTACTGTACTATCCCTAGATAAAGTGATGGAGTTTGTTTACAGTATACTGCATAGTCTCTGAAGCCTCAGATTTGGCAATATGTTCAACAAAGCAGTATGTCCATCTCTATACTCTTAGAATTTTTTCTCCCTTTCACTGCTGCCTGGTTGCTGCTTTGGATGAAATTGTATCACAGTTAACTTTTTCTAACTGAAGCTCCTCGATACATGTTGACTGTAAGCATGGTCTGCAGGATTCCTTTGTATAAAGCGGAGAAAAAGGGAAGGAAAAAGGGAACACATGAGTTTCAGTGGCACAGGTGTAGTTCCTTGCATTAGGAATGTCTGTAAATATGCTCCTGCTTAAAACGAGACAGTTGCATACTACGCAGCTTTTTTTCAGTGTGTCTGTGTCCCTTCATAACCCTAGGTTGCCTCCATTCAATTGCAGAATATGTACTTTGCAATAAAGCTGCTTTCTTTTCCCCAGTGAACAAGCTGAAAACAAAGACCAGAATTACAGTGACCCTCTAGGAATTGAGTGTATTCATTCTATGCAAAATCATGAAAACATTGTTTGCGCTACCAGGCTATCACTTGTGACTTAGTTTCTAGACTTACAGAGAATAGCAAATTCTTTGGGGATGTTTTCAAAAAGGGAGTGCCAGTGCAGTCTTTGACAGGATTATAAAGACAAACTTGGAATACATGGTACTTTACCAGAACTGAAAGGCTTGAGACCATGTCTCTGGCCTTCCTCTTAGTCTTAAATAATGGCATTGGCAAAAAAATCTCTGACTGAACTGTTGGTGTTAGACTTGAGTCTGAAGCTAGCCTTCCTCTTGGGAGGATGGGAAGCTTGGCCAGCAGTGACTTCTCTGTGGGGGTCGGAGGGGAGAGGCAAGCTGTTTCTGCTGGGTCTTGGCAGCAGCTGGTACCTCCTGATATAATTCCAATCTCTGCAGCAAACTACAGGGGTGAAACATGTTTTTGTGTATTGCAGTAGCAAGAGGAGGAGAGCAAGGGCAAGCACTGTGGAAACTTGATACCTTAGTTTCTTCTATTCTTCCCTTAATAACGGTAGTTTTGCAAGGTGGGTTGTCATTAACCTACCATTGCCACAGCCTGAGGCATGTGTTTCTCTTTCAGTCATTCTGTTTTCTTTACTCTCTCTACAGACGGAAATGGCAGTCTTGCTTAGGTTGGTAATTACAGAAGATATATTTCTGATCTTGCTATGCTCACGTGACTCTACATCTTTGTGCTGCCTATGCATTTATTTTTTCAAATGGTAGTGGATTTTCACAGTAGAAAGGATACTTCTTCTGTGTTTAATCTAGGTAGTGCATTTTCCAAATGTGGAAGAGGGCCAAGGAGGTATTTCTGGGATAGCTGAAACCACAGGTAATTTATCTTCTGTTTCTGCCCTAGTGTCCCAGGCAGACTTGAGAACCCCTTTGTGCTAAGCCCTATGTGAGAACCTGTGAGGCTTGATTCTATTGCCAGAACATGGATATTGCGTAGCTTCTGATGCCCTGAAGTAGCAGACACATCTGTTTAGGGGTTGTGGATATGACCTAGAATACATGAGACTTGAGAAATTATGGAGCGGCAGTGGAGTCTTCCTAGGGGACCCTAAGGCATTGCAGATGACATTAGATGTCTGTGTTTAACAATGGAATTGAGTCAACAGGTATACCCCAAAGAGCTTACTGTCCTAATAGACAAGGCAGACGCAAGTGAAAGGAGTGTAAAGCACCAGCAGCATGGTCAGGGCTGACTAAGGTCAAGAGGTTTCCCATATGTATTTGTAAAAGTGGATAGAGTAAGCGAGTAACTGGGTGGGAAGAGAGGGATGTTTAAAGAGCAAGTGATTTGGAAGGGAAAAAAACTGTGGGAGAGGAGGACAAAATCAGAGGAGCCAAAATACTAGCAAAGGTCCTTTGAGGGGAAGAAGGAGGGAATGACCAGCAGCAAAAATAAAAGCAACAGCTAGTCAAAATAAAATGCTCTTCTTCCTGACTGGTGTTGGGAGGTTGCAGACCAGCAGCTGCTATGGGCCCACTTCTCTGTCTCAGGCGCGAGCTACCTGTCCACTGGAGTTTGGTACACCATGAAGAGTCACATCTCTTCACCAAACCTGATATTATATTCTGAAATAATGTATTAAAATCATCAGAAGATTCTTCTGGTCAAAATGCTTTGCTAATGTTTACACTTATAATCCCCACCTCCTCCTTTTCCCTCTACTGCAGCCTTTTCCGACTGGGGAGCGAGAGAGCCAAATGTATATTCAGCTTCATTTCTTTGGAGTGAACCAACTCCTTAACTCTCTGCTGTTTTGCTTCCCACTCAATGTCTGGCTACGCAGGCTAGAAAAGTGAGCAGGCAATACTCACTCTGCTGCCACTTCCTCCCCTTCCAAGTCCACCCCCCCAGCTCTTTAACTTGCCATTATAAGCTAAATGAGTTCTCGCACAGCTGCCTGCATAGGAAGATCTTGTCAAGCAGTCCAGCTCCCCGGAGCCAGCATCAACGTCAGGCAGGCGACAAAAGGCCAAGGCCTGAATTCAAGGAAAGCAGCATGGCAAAGAAATTCTTCTGCTTTCACTCCAGGCACTAGGGAACTGGTTAATTCCATGGAAATCCTTCTTCTCTGCCAATACCCTGTTCTGCAGTGTTTTGGAAAAAAAAAAGTGCATAAATTGCCCTGATGATCATTAGCTGCCTTTCTTAACGCTGGAAGAGGGAACTGCATTAACGCCAACTGCTGATTTACAGTTGTCTTTGTGTAGCATCCTTCTTGCAACTCTTTCCAAACTAGAGAGAATGTATGTATGGAGTGAAATAGTAAAATCGGTTTTGGAATGGGAAGCTGGCTTCAATCTGACCTATGTAGAGCAAGAACACATCTAGCAGATGTAATATGTTATGAAAGTTTTAGAAACTAAAGAAAAAATATTTCTATAGTGGTTTGCTGTAAAGTAGCAAGCTGTCAATAAGATGAAGAATTATGGGAGGTTGTCCATATAGATCGAGCTGCTGAGGAGAAGACTTGTACTCCCATGGGGATATTGCAGAAAAACATACAGGAGTAACTGAAAAGAAGCTGACTCTTGAAACAAGCAAGATTTTCTATAGCTGACTGGAACAATGGATATGGGGATTAGAAAGTTGAAAAGGAGAATGAAGTTCTGTTGTTTCTAGGATCCAGTGGAAGAAGTAGATTCAACATGCTGTGCTTGTGTCAATTCTATGTGAAAACGTACTTGTTCAAGTATAGAGTTCTGCGTGAACCACAGTTTGTGCGTAATATATTTAATCTTGATTCTGAGGAAGTGAAATTTCCCGCTTGTAGAATGTTGTTATTTGTTCAGCCCTAGAGTTCACTGGATTTAGCATAAACGAGATAGATAGAAATGGCTCGATAGAGACTAATGTTGGACCTTACCTGAATGTTTAAAGGTGCAGTAAGGTAATCTTAGTATTGGCTTTGTTTTCAGAACTGTACGGTTTTGATGTGCTTATTGATGACACTCTGAAGCCCTGGCTGTTGGAAGTGAACCTATCCCCATCACTGGCCTGGTAAGTGATTCCCAGTTTAATATGAGGCTGGGACTGTTGCTAGAGATGGTTGTCCTTGAAACTTGTGGTCCTAGGAGGGCATGATTTCATGATGCCTGCAGAGTATTTGTTCCACTGCTAAATTGACAGGGAGGCTAGTCCTTTGCTTTTCCCTTTGCATAAACAAACTTATTGCAGCAATAGGTTTTGAAAGAACACGGTCGGGATTCCATTTTCTTTTTAATTATTTCTCCTCCACAGTCCATCATCATTGTTAACACTTCATAATCTACCATCATAGTTGAATTTTGAAACTCTCTAGGCTATTGTATGGGGTTTCAATCTGCTTGGCTGAGTAGAAATGTCAGGATTTTGGAGTCCAAGCAGAGTTCAGGCATTATGCTTGACTTGAGTGTGTAGACATATGCTTGGGCTCAAGCTTTTGGTCTAGTACTCTTTAGCTAAAATCTGAAGAGTGAGTGTTGTCTTGGCTGTTATGCTGACCCTCATGCTCTAATGAAACTTGAGGATTTATATTTTTGTAGATCTCCAGTTATGTGTGTTTTCAGGACAACTGTTTAACTTTACAGAAGCACAGATGCACAGTACACTTTTGTAGTAGAGTAGTATTTTAGTTATGACAGTATAAATAAGCTTTAGGTTGTGTGTTCCTGGAATAGCCATATCTGACCTTTCTCTCTTTCTTTTTTTTTTTTTTTCTTCCTTGCTTCTTTATCCTGCATAGAATTTTTTTCACACACTGTTCATAACCCTGGCTTCCACAGTACCCATTTTGTTTTCAGGTGCAACTAGACTGTTTCCACAATATTTAATTTCCTGGTTTGGTGGTTTGTGCTCCTATACATACACACTGAATTATTTGGATCCTTTGCTACTTAAAACTCTTAACTTGCGTCTGCATCCTTTGCTCTGCTTTATGATTGCCATTTTACTTGTCCAAGCTGTTGGCATCTATGACTGTGCTGTAGAACATGGCTGATGTCTCTGCTCTCTCTTGCTTGTCTGATCTGAACTGTATACGTTGATTCCACCCCCCCAACCCTGGATAAAATTATGGATGCTTCCCATCTGTCCCTGCTGTCTGATCTCTTAAAATCCATCACCTTCCCAAAATGTTTGTTCCCATCCATTAAACTGACTCATCTGATTTTATGTGGAAGAGGCATAGTTAATTGTGGTCTTTAAGCATTCTACAAAAGCAGGTTCTAGCTACTTCATGAAATGTAGCATAGATACATTCAAAGAAAACATTTTTCCAAGCAGAGCTAAAACAAGGCCATACATTGCCGCATTAGAAGACTAAAGCTGTGAGAAAGGATAAAGAGAAACAGACTAATGTGTTGCTGTTTTGTCTTTACCCATGCGTGTGAAACATCACCTAGTTTTCCTCCCAAGTTGATTTTGTGTGTGTTAAGGACCAATACAAAGAAACTATATTGGAAGGTATCTTGGATATTGATGCATTCCTCTCATTTAATGCTAGACAAATAATTCCTCTTGTCCTCTGTTGCATGTGGGTATAGTGATGCTCCTTTGGACCTGAAGATCAAAGCTAGCATGCTTTCAGATATGTTCACCCTCGTAGGTGAGTGTAACAAAAAATTCTTCAACCTTTCCCTCATTTAAAACCAATAAAATGTAGGTGTATGAGTTCCATGTTATTAGATGAGTATAATAGAGGAGAACTCTAGTTAAGGAGAGCAACTCTGTTTAGCACTGGGAAGTTATGTGTGGACATTTCAGCTTCATAATTGTCTGTCTGTGATGTTTAGGTGGTATTAAGAGTCCCTGGTTTGGTATTTGATGATATTATTCTTTCTCTTTAGCAGGTGACTTCTTTAGCCCACAGAATCAGTATTGATGCATTTATTTTTAGGTTGAATGTGTGTGTTCTGGTTAGGCTATGTTAGAAGTGGAGTCATGACTGTGAGAGCTGCATGACTGTCTAGTGCACAGTGCCTTTTGGGCATCCATAGTAAATCTTGGTTCAATTACTTGCTGCACCTTACCCCTAATACTAAAAGAGGCAGAATTGTTATTGGGTAGCCTGCTCAGCTATTCAAGAAACAGAGCCTATCTCTATGCTGTTATTCAGGGACCCATCTTAGTGGTTTAAGTACTTGGTTTTGAAGCAAGTTCCAATTTTATTCAAAACGTAGAATCATAGAACGGTTTAGGTTGGAAGGGACCTTGAAGATCATCTAGTTCCAGCCCCCCTGCCATAGGCAGGGACACTTCCCACTAGACCAGGCTGCTCAAAGCCCCATCCAGCCTGGCCTTAAACACCTCCAGGGATGGGGCATCCACAACTTCTCTGGGCAACCTGTTCCCAGTGCCTCACCACCCTCATAGTGAAAAACTTCTTCCTGATCTCTAATCTATATCTGCCTTCTTCCAGTTTGAAGCTATTCCCCCTCATCCTATCATGACATGCCCTAGTAAAAAGTCCTTCCCCAGCTCTCCTGTAGGCCCCCTTTAGGTACTGGAAGGCTGCTATAAGGTCTCCCCGGAGCCTTCTTTTCTCCAGGCTGAACAACCCCAACTCTCTCAGCCCATCTTCATAGGAGAGGTGCTTCAGCCCTCTGATCATCTTCGTGGCCATCCTCTGGACCCGCTCCAACAGGTCCAGGTCTTTCCTCTGTTGGGGGCTCTAGAGCTGGACACAGTACTCTGGGTGGGGTCTCACGAGAGCAGAGTAGAGGGGCAGAATCACCCTGCTTGCCACACTTCTGATGCAGCCCGGGATACGGTTGGCCTTCTCGGCTGTGATCATGCATTGCTGGCTGATGTTGCGCTTCTGGTCAACCAACACCCTCAGGTCCTTCTACGCGGGGCTGCTCTTAATCCATTCTCTGCTGAGCCTGTAATGCAATGTACATGTAACGCAATGTACAGTTTGGGATTAAACAAAGCAAGGTGTAAAAAAGAAAAGCATCCTTTTTGGTCCTTGAGCAGGGACAGGAAGGTCATGTATAGACTGAGATCATTAACAGGAATGCTAGGTTTATATTTCAGGGTTTGCCTGTCTTAATGTTCTCATGTGGCTCCTGATACCCATAGGCTTTGTGTGCCAGGATCCAGGCCAGCGGTCAAGCCGGGCCATTTATCATTCATCTGAATCTGCCAGGAGAAATCCATACCAGAAGCTGCAGGTAAGTGACTTCAACAAGACAGAGCTGAGGAGGATAGCAGGAAAGTCCCTCTCATTGAACTTGGCTTATCGGTGGGTAAGTCAGTTGAGTGCATGAGGTTTATCTGGATTTCTAGCGTAACAACAGAAGAGACTCAATGGATGCACCTGAGCTATGGGCTTTTCAGCCGCTTTCGTTCTGTTGTGGGCAACAAGCTTTTAGAACCCTAGAGCTTTATGAATGTCTCCCAAGACCACCTCCTAGGCAGAAAGAGCTTTTTGCATTTGAAACGTAAGGCTTCTTTCCCATTCACTCCTTGATCTCTCACTTCCTTTCCCATGGATCCTTGGACTGGGGCCTCATGTGGCTTGCTGTGACTGTCCATTACCTTTTCTACTAAGATAGTGCTTTCTTGAAGGGGAGTTGTTCTCTATCTTTTTGGCTATGAGATGGATTCCATAAATATCTGTGGAAGTGGAGCACTCGCAAAAGGCAGGGAGATCCCCTGTGTCATTTGGACTTTCAGATGCATTTCTTCTCAGGCAAACGGTGTATCCTGACGCTTTCTGCCGCTCATGCATATGCTCCTGGGAGGGACACTCAACATGGCTGTGCAGCTTAAATTCAATTAGGAAATGAAAAGTCATTTTTGTTCAGTGACAAAGTACCAATACACTGTCTGGTTTGGTATAGGGAAAACTCACAGAAATTGCAACATTTTGCTTCTTGTAAAAATCAGTGTCTTGAGTCACTGAGAGAGAGGTGAATAGCTGGTAAGGTATCTATAGGATGCGTGGCTGAGTCTAAAACTTCTAAAGCCAATTTAATAGATAGGGTTTCATACAGATCCCTCTGACCATAAAGGTGCTCTTTGTGGCAGACAAAAGGTATAGCAGATAAATTAGGAACCATTCCAGAAAAAGTAATGTGCTCTCTTAAAGTAATGCAATCAGATCCTGATGATTTGATGTCTTTTATCTGAAAAAAATTATACAAGACTATCAGAAAATTCAGCTGTTGGGAGCATTGAATTTTAAGGAGGCTTTAAATTTCTAGATTTATTTTGCTTAAAAAAAACACAAATAGATGTAAGGCTTGGCCAGCTGAAATGCGCAAAGATTAATATGACAGAGCAGTGGCTATGAGATGGTATTAACTTACATTTTGGGACAGGTGTCCCTCTTAACCTATGTTTGCCAGGAACAGGCTTCTAATCCAGTGATAAAGTTTTATAACGTGTTTTTTCTTAAGTACCTAAATAGGTGAATCCCATGGCTAAATAGGTGAAACCCATGGTTCAAGAATGTTTTAGCCTGCTGTTTGCTGAACACATTTTATCTCAGATTGTTGGATCTTTGACATTTCTGTTCCTATTCTGAGTTGCAAAGGGTAGTTTGAACCTCTTGTTTTTCTGAACTCCTTCATGATGTCTTAAGTCTTGATCGTTCACATAGGCCATCTTTAATCATTGTAAATGTTGCCTCTTGGGAAAGAAATACTGATAGTAGCACGCTTGGTCATCAGATATTTATTCTGTTTTCTGAGTTTCACCAGACTGGACTGCAAGTTCCTTATGCAATTTCTTTGGTTTGACTGAGCCTTTCTCCCTCTAGGGAAATAAGGAAGCAGCTAAATTGCTTTGTAACTTATTGTTGATTTGGGTTGGAGCTTTTTCAATTAATCGTAAGCAATAAAGGGACCTCGACCTGTTTTGTGTAGACCAACTGTAGAGAACTTGGCAGTAGTACAGCTAGAAATGATAGATAGGTCTCTTGAGAATCCTTTCTTACACCATTTGTTCTTTTGGGGCATTGGAGAGGAAGACGGCAGCCTGAATGCCACTGAAGGCAAGAAAAATCTAAGCTCCTAAGATAATAGTTTTCTTTTAGAACCTACCCCTGTCATTAAACTGGTCTTGCTTGTAGGCCTGATGCCAGATAAGTAATACAGGGTACATTTTGACATTCTGCTGCTGTTCCTACACCTGTTTTGGAATCTTAAGTAGCATCTTGTTTCTCCACAAGAACTGGAATATTGCTGAGATACTTAAATGAACGGTGTTCAGGATTTTTACTGTGTTTTTTTTTTTTTTTTTACCCCCTTAGTTCTATGAACAATTCTACTTAACAGCATCTGTTTCTTAATACATAGCTCTTATATCTTCCTCTGGGTAACTCTTACCTTACAAAAATATGAATTTTGATTATGAAAGCTGAGTTCATTTATCTGTTCTGCAGAGCTCTTTGTGCTTTTGAAAATTGTGTGTATGCGCAGATGCATTCTGCCCAGTTGAGCACAGCTGAGGTTAGGATTAGTGCTGCGTTTGGAATGGGGACAGGATACATTTGTGGAGGATATGAAGATCATCTGAACTGAGATTATAAAAGCTGTTAGCTATATCTCTGGCCTTCAGTTATACCCTTTAGCTTTAGGGCACTCACCACTTCTGTGCAACTGGGGCAGGGATGATAGTGTCTTGGAGAACACAAGGTTTTTATTGTCTTTGTGTGTCTCTTGCAGCGTCCTGTGTCTGCGCAGTCGCAAACAGCAAACACCAGATTGGTAAGTACGCTTCAGCTCCCTTCACCAACATAAGGGACGCAATTTCAATTGTTACTTTGTACAATAGTTCTGGTGCAATTGGTCCCAAAATATATTTTGCAGCTAAGTAGCTTAGTGGGGGGAGAAGTCAACAAGAAAAGTAGAGATGGATAGATACTGGCATATGTTTCTATGTGGCTAGAGCGAAGGTTGGAAAAACACGTCATTTCTAGCAGCTTAAAAAAAGAGTAGGGAGGTGTGCTGAGTGTCAAGGTCAGCTGGGTCAAATCCCTCAAAGTTTTTAAGCCTACAAGTATTTCTGAACTGCATTTTAAAGAAATTGGATATAGATGTTTAAAGATAAAGTTGACCTCTGGTCATCAAATTATGAAGACAGTGGCAGCACAGTGTTCTGGATTTGGTAGGCCATTGAAAAGGACAGCACAAAAACAAAGGAAGAGCTGGTGAAAGCAGCAGCAAATAGGAGTGTGACACCAAAAGGGAGGAGGAATTTTTGTCTTGTGTACTACAGGGGATGGAATAAATCTGAATGAAAAGGATAGCACAGGTGAACCTGTATTGACAAAATTCAGGTGGCCCCATAAAAGAAGTAATTATTTTGTGTGAGATAGTCATCTGAAGGAAAGTACAAAAACTTTAGAGTGAACTGTGTGACAATAGATGCAGAGATAAGAAAGATTTCTTAAAGACAGTGGAAAAACGTAGAACTATTGTTAGCATAAGTTACACTGATCCACCTTTCTAAATGTCATATTTGGCATCCTCCTTGCAAGCCATATGGACAAATCAATGTTAGTTTACAATTCCAAGCACCTGGCTGTGGGGGGACACGGTAGGCATTATTTTGCTGCTGGGCTTCCTGCACAAACTTAATAGCAATGATTCTCGTGTTTTTTGAGGTTTCCCAGCAGGAAGGAAGGTGGGACAGATGGAATCATCTTGAGAACCTAATTCATTCTATGCACTGCCGTTTATGTCATTCTGTGTAAGTTTAGCTGAGGCTAAGAGAAAAAAGACTTATTGAATAATGAGGTTTCATAGAGAATAGGAAGGATCTTTGTGTCAACTGCTGTCAGTGCTTAGTGTAATTAGAATCATGATGTGGGAACCAGAGACGCTTGCAGAATTTGGAGATAAAACAAAGTGGTTGGATTTATCTATACTTTTAAAGATAAGCTGGGTCAAAGAGGAAACAGGATCTTTGAAGTTGGAGATATTTCTGTGCTATAGCCAGAGAGAATTCTGCAGTGAAACACTGAAAAAAAGTGTTTGTTTGGGAAGTTCAGTAAAGTTATTTTTTTCTCTAGCATTTTGACAGTGGTGTAGTTTGTTCTCAGGTAGGAGACAGAGCTTCACTAGTTGTAGGAGCCAGAGCTGCCGATACGTAGGCATACATTTTCTGTTTGTAATCAATGAAATCATCTTCATTGTACTGAGAGACAATGGAGATGATTTCATTGAAGTATTTCCGTAGTAAAGATCATCTGATAGGATGAAAAACTTCCTGGAGTATTCTCTTTGAGCAGCAGTTCTCACATGATTGTTACAGTAGTGTCAGGAAATGGTTTTAGAGGAAGTTATTAAAAGTTGTTGAGCTGTGCTTTTGAAATAAAGGAGAGCTTAGGGAGAAAGGTTAAAAGCCTTTCAACTTAATGCCACCTACAGCATCAAGCAAACCTGCTTCTTCTGCAAATGCTTGTGTCTCCTACCTTCTCATCCAGGTTGTTTCGTTTCTCTTGTTTTATTTAATCAGTTTTCATCAAGCTTAACAAAGTGTTTCAGCTGGCACTTGGTATGTCTGTTTTCTCTTTGGATCTTTCTGTGCCAATCACTGCAGTGTAACCTATTCTAGTGCAATGGCTGTTGCTTTTGCAATTGCTTTATCTGCAGATTCTGAATAGCCGCTTACAATTTCTAATGAAACAGAGAATGGAATTAAATTCCAATAGTCCTTACGCATAAAGATACAACCTGATCTTGCCATGAGTTTTATTTATATCTGAGCAGTATGAGATATTTCCCTGGTCTTACCCATCTTAAGGTCTCTGTCATGTTTTTCTCTTCTTCCTAGATTAAGAAGGCTCTCTGTGCATTCTTTGCTCATAGTGCTAAAAAAACTTGAATTTTGTATAAAGGCACAAGACCTTCTCAGCTAGACTCTTTTAATGCCATTTTTTTACCGGGGTAGTTTGTCTGAACTGGGCCTTAGACCGTCTAAAGTGTACTTGTACATGTACATGTTCAAAGATTTCAGTCTTGCTGGTATTTTAAGATTATTTTTTTTTTATAATCCTGCTAATCTGAGGACACTTTGAAATACTATCCTTTGTTAGAGTTGATCAGGACTGCCTATCAGGTTAAGCATGAGCTCGGAGAGACTGCAAATTATTTCCTTTCTTATTTTTAAAATTTGCATATGTATGCAAATTTGCATGATGTATCTATGTACATATACAAGATCAGTCCATTAAGTGAGAGAAGTAGCAAGCTGAGATCCAGCAGTATAGTAACAAAAGAATATCAGATGGTGAACTGAATTTTTCACTTTTTTCCTGCAACTTCATCTCATCAGTGAATTACAGTTCTGTTCTTCTAGTGTAGCAACACAGCTGGAACAGAGAATCATGGTATGCATCCAAGTGTATTTGGGCCTGTGAGTGTGAATGCTG
Source organism: Ibidorhyncha struthersii (assembly GCA_013398815.1). NCBI lineage: Eukaryota > Metazoa > Chordata > Aves > Charadriiformes > Charadriidae > Ibidorhyncha > Ibidorhyncha struthersii. Next base: position 14,802 of record VZSZ01008139.1, read on the forward strand.
GCTCTAGTGCCCCTTGGGTGAGGACTTTTCTGTATGAAATCCTGGCTTTGGTGCATTTCAAGTATATCTCATGTTTTTCTGGAAGGGGCCAGGGGTGTAAATACCAGCACTGATGCCTAAATTGTGAGTCCCGCTGTGTTAAAAACTAGGAATGTGAATACTCACGCTTAGTGCCTGCTGGGGTGTGGACTCCTGAACAGCTGGAGTGTGGAATTGTGAATTCTGGCTGTAGTACTCTGGAGTGTAGATTCTGCTGGGAATGGGGTCCTAGAATTTGAACATAACTTTTCTTTTTAAAGTAAATTGAGAGAGGAAAAGGGAAAAATCTGGATTCATACTGTCTCTACAGCGTGCCCGTCCTCTGTCTGCCAGTGATGCTGAAATTAAAAACCCGATGTCCTCAGGCAGGGAAAAGGCAACAGGAAGGCAAGGCAGCTCTGTGCTAGGTCTATCCATGGAGGAGGTAAGTAGACTATTAAATATCTTTTACCTTGGCTTTCGTGCAATATTTGAGGTTATTTGCTCAACAAAGAGCAAGTGCATATATATATATATATATGGAAAAACTTGACAGAAGTATAATTTTTGAAATGGAACTGCTGAGTTTTACTGCTGGTACTGCCTTTGTTCTCAAGTCGTGCCACGCATACATTTGAGCTCCAGACAGTGATAGACTCCTTCAGGATTTAAATGTAAGATAAAATTGCTTAAGGATATCGTATGCACCCAGCCCACTCCCGGGACTGCAGTAATAGTCTTGTCCTCGGAAACCCAGAGACTTTTTCTAGGGTTCTAGTGTTCATTTTGCATTGTATCTATTTTGCTGGCTATTTTTTTCCCCTCTTCTTATTCCAAGTTAAAAGTTCTTCGTCGAGTGAGAGAGGAGAACGAACGGAGAGGAGGTTTCATACGGATATTCCCTACCCCATTAACATGGGACCTTTATGGGTAAGAAAAAGAATCCCATAGGATGGCTCAGTGTTGCACTGATGTTCTGTGTTGAGGGATATGTAGAGCAACCAACTTAGTAATCAGAAAGACACATATTGAGGGTTTTGGTAGAGTTTATTTTAGTGTTGAGGATTCTCTTTTCTGATCCCTTGGTTTTAACTGCTGCTGCTCTGCCTAACTGCACCTCATGGAAGGCTGCTGAGCATTTTTTCTGATGTTGCTTTTCTGTCAGAATAAAAATGTCCTCACTTCAGATAATCCATTCCTGCTATCTGCTTTTAAATCCTAGAGCTGCGCATACTGTGTACTCTGTCATTAGGCCATAAACACAATATAGGACTTATCTTGTGACTGATAGTATATTACGCTTTTCTATTTATTTTTTTTCCCCACTGTGTAATGTTTCTCTGTGTCTCTTGCCTCACCAAGAACTTCAGCTGAGAAGCGATAGCTCTCCTCCTTTCCTCTTTTTTTGTTATGATACAGCATCTTGTCTCAATCCACTTCTGGGATGTTTTTTATAGATCATTTATTTCTGTATTGTGCTGCCTTTCATTGTGTTGAGCTCTATCTTAATACATACTGTATTTTGTTTTTCCAGATCTTTTTTAGAGCACAAGACATCAATGAACTACATGCTGGCTACACGTCTGTTTCAGGACAGGTAGAAAGCTTTTCTATTTGGGAGGGATGCAAAGGGCACAAACAGCATGAAAAGGATTGATTTCTCACTTATACAATATGATAAACACCAGTCTGTGATTTATAGGGGGGGTAATAGTTGCCTGTCTCTTCTTTAGTGTGCCAGTGACTGGGGGGGGTTCTCATATTTTTGTGTTGCCCTTCTGAATCCAAGGACAAAAAGGACCGTACACAAGGCATGGAAGTCACTGGAATAAAAACATGACCCTAGACATGAAAAACCTTCGAGCACCTAGGTTCCTCTATGATGGGATTATAGGTGGTCCTTGCTTACCTTTTGTTTCAAATTTAGTCATGTTAAAGCTTGTCCTCATGTAAGGTAAGCACTGAAACTTACTCTGAATGTTTAGTATCCCTATCTCTTGACCTGTGCAAGTGTGATTTGATGTCTCTTTCTCTGTGTTGTGCTTGGGTGGAAATGATAGTTCATGCTGCTAGCTGACCCTCCATTGAGAGTTGTATGCAGTATCTTTCACTGTATGTTTAACACCCTTCCTTCTCAACGTTTGTTTTGATCCAAATTTGAAATACACAATAAAATAACTACAGAGTAAGGATAAGGTTGCTGACTGAGGAGACTATATTTACAGAAGTTCTTCCTGCATCAACACTGTAAAGAATTTTTTAGTTTTTTAATTTTTCTTTGCTGTGTACTTTCAGGGATGTGTCTAGAGGATAGCTCCAAATGACACCTTCTCCAATTTAAGCCAGGCACATACAAGCATCAGTTATAGAACAGCTGCTCAGTTTTCCTCTTTTGGAGCCTTTTTTTTTTCTTTCCTTTAAGATAGCTCACAAGGAATTCTGTGAATTGGGCCTTTTCATTGTACATATGAAAGACTTCAGAGGCTTTTTAATCCAGTCTGATCCAGAATGGAAAATAATTTTTGCCATTTTTCTCTTTGTAGGGGCAAGATGAAAAGAGACTTCATCACTGGGAGATCCCGGTAAATGGCTTCTTAATTAAATAACTTATACTCTGGGGGATTTATTGTAAACTTAGATTTCCACATTCTGGGTCAACACCTTCTCTGCCTGAAATCTGTCAAACTAATTTTAGAAAAGTAAATACAGTGAGCATCCCAGCATGTGGAGAGCTTAAGTTCTGTTGGATTGGACCTCAAAATTTGCTCCTCTTAGGCTTTCTACTTTGGTATTCCTACTATATTGATAAGCCACATCCCTGAGCTCTCAAAAGATCCTGTAATGCATGAGGATTTTGGACTCATATACCCATATATTCACTTTACTATATCTAAAGGATAAATGGAGCAACAGGAATTTTCTGTGGATGTTCCCACTTACAATATAAAGAGCACTTTGCTGGATCTTTGTGCATTGGCAGAAAGTTATGTTTGTATCCCTTAAGGAATCTGTCAGGGCTCCTTCTCCCCTGGGTTAGGCAGAACTTGTAGAAAGGTTGTCATTTTTCACTCAGATTATGTTAAAATTGTTATCTCTGACCATACACTGAAGAACAAGCTGTCTACATAAAAGGTTCAGAAAAATGGATTCAGGTCCATGTGCTGTCTTGCCACTCCCCTCCATTGTTTTGTACTCTTGAAAGTCAATTTTCCCTATTAATTGTGTCTTGAGCTGCTGCGTGATGGACAGATGCTGCTCAGTCATGAAAGCATGACACTAGATAAGTGCGTTTTGGGGCTTTGAGAGTTGATGTTCTGTAAAGTACTTGCAAGACACCCTTCAAACATTTGCAGGTTTTAAATAGAGCAAAGTTAAACTGATAAATATTTCTTCCCTGCGTCAGGAAAACTGTTTCTTGAAAAAATTTAACCTACTAAGTCTCTTGTGTCATCAGGGAGAGAAGTATAAAGGGAGATTGATGTCTCTCTATTATGCTTCCCAGAGCAGGTTTTAACGGAAGGCTGGATATGAGGCTGGAAGCTGTAGACTCTCATTCTCTTTTTTATGAGAGAAAGCTTGTTTCACTGGAGCTACGGAAGCGCCGGCGATGTCATGGCAAGGCTAGAGCAGCACGGACACGATCATCAGGTATGCGTGGCTAGAGTCTTAAATGAGCAACTAGTCAAAACAAAGCAAGCGAGGACTTTTTCATTTAAAATGTGTGTGAGTGGGGTTGTTCTGGCCTTTGTAGTCCCTAAAGGGATTCACAGGTTGAAGTTTTCAAGTGTTAATGGTTTTCGCTTCATTCTTTTTCTGAGCTTTCTGCCTTCTTAGTGCCTAGAATTTAATTCCTACCATTCCACATACTCATGTATATGACAAAACGTAATCAATATTTTCTTGAAGATGAGCTTTTTGGTTGCCTTTTGGGTCCAAGAATTCAAGAGTATGTGGACTCTAAGCTTTTGGAAAGACAGAAATCCTTATCCAAGCTGATGTGGGAAAAACTTAAAAGGATACAGAGGTGAATGATCCTCAAAAGTGGCTGCTCCTGAAGCCATTATCAAAACTCTTTCCAGTGGCTATGTGATACAGACTGCAATGGGAGACATTGTATGTTACAAAATGATTTTTGGTGCTGTATTAAGGTATGTGATCTTTATTGGCACATGTGGAAGTTTAGATTTCGTAGCTTTGTTTTTTCTGACACAAAAATAGAAAAAATGAGTATATACATCAAGTATGAGTCTATATATGTCAGTATATATGTAAGAATCAGGATAAAATATTGGAAAATGCCCTTGTTTCTTTGATTTCTGTGCTTTTTCTTTTGTAAAGTTAAAACAAGAATCTTGGTCTGTTTTCTCTGATATTGGGAAAATTGGCTTATCAAGTGGTTGATACACAAGCAGAAAGACAGAATAATAAAGGGCAGCATACTTCAGATGCTATCTTAAAATTGGGGTGTTCTGTCCTTCTGGCAGAAAAGAGTTTAGAAGTAAACCAAAGAGTATAAATAGCAGGCCAGGCTTCCCCACTTTTTTTTTTTTTTTTTTTTTTCTCCTTAACCAGCATAGATGATTTCTCCTCTACTACAGGGACATCAGACCCAACAAAGCTGTCCCTTAAGTCAGACACAGAAGGTGAGGAGGAAGAAGAGGTGGATGCAGATGAAGACGAAGACCTAGGTAGAACCGTTGGCTCTCTTTTGGACACCCAAGTGAAAAGCAAGCCAAAGCTTTCTGACTTGGTGAAAACTACTTGTCGGGAGAGGTTGCCAAAAAAACTTGAGAAGAAAACTGGAGATGGAGGAGAGCCGTTTCTTCGAAAAGCAGACTCAGAATCTCAGTTTAACTTGCTGCAGATTCTTCAAAAGCATGGAAACCTGAGGTGAGAATTGCCTTAAGTTTTGACTAGCAGCTAATATTGGTTAAAACATGGAGGATGTGCCACACTATGAATGAGTGTGAGGAGATAAGAGGACTCTAGAGAAAGGGGCCTGGATTTTTGTCTAACTGTGGGTTGCCTTAACAACTAGTTGGCACAGAAGGGAGATAGTTGCAAAGACTGACGGTTTACCTACATGCCTGACCTGTTGGATCAGTAAAAAGTGTAAGCCGTAGTTTCCATTGCTGTTCTCTGATGTGATAATGTAAGCTGTTTTTTGGTCAACTCAGGCTTCTAAAATGCCTCTCTGTCTTAATGCAGGATGTGTTCTATTCTATTGAATTCTAGAATTCGTCTTTTCATTCTTTGCACTTCCAAAGAAGTGGGTATAAACATATGTTTAATGTTTGACAACATATGATAAACATGTATAAACATATGTTAACATATTAACTATATGTTAAAGGTTGCTTAGGAATACCTAAGTGCTTTTATTTTTGGTGATAGAATTTTTACCTCTAATAATAATCTCTGCTCAAGGTCATCACCTCCTGACAGCAAGATTTGAGAGTGGCAAGTTACTGAAACATCTCATTGCCTGCTGTTGAGTATGACAGTGTGGAACAGACTGTGTTCTGATGCATGGCTCTCTTGCTTGGAATAAAAAAAAAGAGAGGTGCTGGAGGAGACTATGTAGAATAACACCAGTCAGGCTCCTACTAGATGTTTAGAAGCATGATCTTCCCCTTAAATGTGGGTAGTAAAACTGTCTATTTGCAGATGGACAGGAATGGCAAAAAGAGAGTCATCATGTATTATCTGTGTAGGAGGATTTTACATCTTCTAGGTAAGAAGCAGCATTGTGCTTTCTGTGAAAAATATCCAAAGGCAGAGAAAACAATTGTTGCTTGTTGTTGCTTTCTTAATTCAAAATCCTCTCAGAAACTAAACTATCAAATGGATTTGGGGATTGTTCTGATGTCATCTTGTGACAGCAACACTTGCTGTCATGACAGGGAAGATTCTGATACCTGTTTTGAGGAGGAACACAGTAATGCTGTTGTCTACCTATATATAGAACTGACTTCTGCCAAGAATGTAAGCTCTGTCTGGTGTTCCTGGCAGAAGCTTGCTCAGCACCCAGTACTGTTGGGATTCCCCACAGAAGTGTGAAAGGCTTGTGGTGACCTCATGTTCCAGGACTGTGCTGGGCTTGGCCCCATCTGATTTGTCATTGATGAAAGGTTTGCTTGTGGGGTCAACAGGCAGAGAAGCTGAAGTAATGAAATTTTCATCCAAAAGAAACCAGGCCTGTTCCAGTCAGTTTTTTATAAGTGGTAGGACTTCTCTCTCTCCTCTAGTCGGCCTCATGAGGCAATTTCTCTGCCTTCCACATATTCTGTATTATCGGTGAAGAGGTGACAGTCAAATGAAACTTGTTCACTCGACTGTGCCATTCCCAGGGAAGTAAAAAGAAAAGGGAGTTACTTGTTCCTGCATTTAAGGCTTCAGGTTTCAATATTCCACACACTGGAGGAGAGGCAGTGTCATACAAAAGGACCTTCTTCAGTTTCCCATTTTGTAATCGCAGAAGTATCAGGTGCAGGCAAAGAATTGTATTGCTGTGCTGATGTTGATAACGGAGGGTCCTTAATTCCTCCCAGCACAAATCTTGAACTTCTGGTCGTGAGATGTTTAAGGTACACCTAAAACAAACCTGGTAGCCCTAGGGAGCCCTCAGGGGAAGAGTCTTTCCTGATATGGTGGCCTGATGTATAGAGTGTTAGTTCTTAGTCAGGGTTCAGTGTTCTCCTGAAGTTCCTCACACATTGGGAAGAGAATGTAGGTGTGGTGACTAGCAGCATACAGAGCTCAGAGGTGTTAAAGGCCTGCTGTGCGTTCTGGAGTTCACTGGAAGACAGGAATTGTAACCAAGTATTTTTGTTTTAGTTCCTGCAGTACTGATATAGGAAAGGAGAAATGATGGCTTGGTGAGTTAAGGGACAACTTGTAGTGACTATGGGGAAAACTACGAGGAAGAGCGGAGACTGGGAGAGCGGAATGTTGGAGAAGACTGTTTTGACCAAGATGACAACGAATGAAATTAGGCAAAGCTTTCGGCAATTTCTCTCACTACAGATGCATATGCTTCTCGTTCCCTCACAATGCACTTAGCAATGTGTCCCTCCCAGTCCTCTCCTCAGTTCATGCTTACAGCTTCCCACCATGCCCAGCCAGCTGCACAGCAGATTTTGATGATGTTCTTTCATTCTTCAGTGGTGCCTTGCTCAATGAAATTTGGCTTGTGTCCTTGGGCCAGCAGGGGAAGAGCTCACTTTCGCAGATTTAATTCTTTCATTTCCAATGGGAGTTGCAGGGCCTTTGTTATGACTCTGGCACCAGTACCAAGCCCTTTATTTTATGCTCTGTTGTTGTGGTCTTCAAAATGCTTGTGAAGACAGAGGCCAAATAGAGCCTTGAATGTGGTTTAAAAATACACATTTTTGCTGATGTTCATGTTATTGGCTTTTGGAGGAGAGTAGCCAAGGCTGTGAAAAGGCAACAAGAGCATTCCATTTTTAGAGATGATCTGAGCATCTGCTGTCTCTTGTAAGTTCTATCTCCTGCAATACCAATCCTATCTTGGTGAACTGAAGGTCTCCTTGAAAACACTGGTGGGGTGAAGGGGTCGTCCTTCCCTTGAGCTTGAACACTTGTGTACCTAGGAGGTCCTTGCTGACCATACTTTAGTCCATAAGCTGTGCCTGACTGGTATAACTCTTCCCATTACTACTCTGAAGACAGCTGACTGATTCTCTTGGTCCACAGCAAAGTGCAAGCTCGCAGGGCTTTCTCTGCCTATCTACAGCATGTTCAGTTGCGACTGACGAAGGAGGCTGGTGACCAGATCCAGAATCCTGCCTGGGCTGCCAAAGAGGATGAGCAAATGGTAAGCTTTGTGTTGGCCAGACTGAGAAGCCAATCTGAAAGCTGTCTTGAGAGTTTTCAGGTCAGTTCCCAGCCTTGGAAGAAGTGAAGTCCAACTGAGATTATAGTTATCTGTCTCTGTCCAGCTGCCAGTGCTGTATTTTTAATATACAGACAAGGTAGGACTGCTGACTGACATCTGAGCAGTGAAAGAGTAGTCAGCTCTTAATGACTAGAGTGTGGTTGATGTTCAAGCTGCTGAGATCTTTCACTGGTTCTCCTTCAGTCATCTCTGAGCTTACCTGGTTTTGAATTCTTCTGTCTAAGATTCTTTAAGATTACTTGGCAGAATCTGTTTTCTGCTGTGTTAAACAAAGCATACATCTACTCAAATAGACCCAGGTAGCCAGTTAGGCTTTTTCTCTTATGTACTGTTTTATTCTTTGCGGGTACCTGTGCTTAGGAATCTTCCTTGCGTTCTAGATAGAGGAAAAAAATGTAAAAGCCACTGAAGAGAGAAAGTTACTTTAACATAGGTGCTGTTTGTTTGGGGTTTTTTTGTTTAAAAAAAACGATATTTTTTTCTAGGCAGTATTTTAAGGTCCTATATTTGATGTATATATGTTTTAAAGAGTGCAGCAACCCCAAATCCCCTCACAAACACTCATGAAAGAGCTTTGTACAGTAGGCTCTTGAGTTTTCTGCAGATCCAAATGTATTCTTGCTGAATGCATGTTGCAGGGAAGCAGCCAGTGCAGTTCAGAGATAAAATTGTGTGTCAAGAATAATCAGTCAACTCAGTGGAAAATGTTACCCCTGCTCTTTCCAAGTGGAAATTAAAACTGGCTTTTTGAGAGTCACTTTGTCTGCTGTACTGTGAAAAATAATGTTTAAAATAACAGATCAAACCAGCCTGGAGTAATGGCAGTGAGAGGCGAGCTGTGAAATCCAATAGTTTGGCTGTAAGGCTGCTCATTTATGCATTACCAGAGCTCCTAACCAAAAGCAAATCCAGAGGGGAGACAGAAAGCTTTCAAAACACCCACAGGATACATCTTTCCTTAGGATCTGCCTTGCCATATGTTTCCCTCACCAGAGGTCAAACAGACATGGTGGGGGATTGGAATTACATGGCTGTAGATGTAATCATCTGTTGCTGTGGAGAGGCTGTTGCAGTAGTATACATGTATGAAAAGTGATGAAATGGGGCTACATCACTGTAGTGGAGGTATCTGACGAAGATCCCCTTCCCTGTGATAGTGCTGAGGGGGTTTTATGTCAGTATGCTTCTTCACAGGCCTCCTTTAACACACAGCAGGGTTTTTTTGGAAATGTTCTCCTAAGGTAGTGGACTTCACAGGTTATTATGTGTTGTTGCAGCTTTTTGCTCCTTGGTTTCTTGTTTTCTTCATCTGCCGTGCTTTTCAGACAAACACTCCTCAAGTGTTCCCAATTCTGACCCACCTCAGGCAAGGCACACCATCATTCTTTGCCCCCGACCTTGGGTTTGGGCTATATCAAAAAGGCACCTTGTAGAATGCTTTTGCCTGCCAGTTATCAGCTCATTTTCTTAGGACAATGTGTTTAGTTCTTGCCAGTCATTAGCTGCTGTAATACCTCTGTTCTCTTTGCCCCACATCTTGCAGCTGGTCCATTGTTAACTCCATCTCTTGCTTGCAGGAACTTGTGGTCCGCTTTCTGAAGCGAGCTGCCAGCAATCTTCAGCAGTCCTTGAGGATGCTGCTCCCCAGCCGTCGTTTAGGACTAAATGATCGTCGTCGTATCCTGGCTCACCAGCTGGGCGAGTTCATAATCTGTTACAACAAGGTGAGTAATTCTTTCTCGATTCTTCTTTTGGTATCTCCTTTGGTTTCTGTTCTGTTCTTCTAAAGTATTTCCTGCTGGGCTGCTATCATAGTCAAGACAGCAGGCTGTTTTAAAGGCTCTGTCCTATAATTTACATGGTCTGTTTGCAGTAGCGCATCCAGTAATGGTAGTTTATTTGTTCGAATTGTCAGATAAACAACAGTATTACTACATTATATGTGCAGTCCAGTAATCATGTACATAAAAGTAAAAAGAAGCATTGAAATGAAGTGGAATTTAACTGTCAGTTTTCTTTTTCTTTGGCTTGTCTTCGATTCTGGTGCTTTGTAATGTCTCTTCCCATTTCTTCCTATTTTTATGATGCTTCATTAGGGGTAATTTTTTAAATACAGAACAGTATGAAATATGTATTGTACCATTTGTTTGGTATACTGAGGGACTGCTTCCTAGCTGTAGTGTGGGACTCTGCATGCTCAGTAATAACAAGTAGGTCCTAATTTAAATAATCTTCACCTCTTTAGTTGTAGAAGCTGCTGTTCTTAGCATCCTTAGCTAATCCTTGTTTTGCAAGAACAGCTTCTGCTTTCCTTTGCCACCTAGGATTTCTTTAGTGTTAGAACAAGGGTAGTTTAAATTTTGCTTTCAGAGGCTGCTGTGCACACTGCTCTCCAAGCTCCTACTTGTTAGCAGAGGATGTTCACTTACATTACCTTGTCAGAACTGACTTCTGGTAACCTGATCTGTCAAGGCAACGTTCATATTGAACCAAATCTGTTCCAGGGAGTGCCTTGTATGCCTAATGCTCACTGAATTACTGTGTTAAGAGTAACCACAAAACACTCGGGTGGCTCTGTGGTGAGAGAAGAACGCAGCTGCTTTGGATATAATTTCCACTCAAATTGTATTCAAACATCAGGATTTTCTACTAACTCTTGAGTAAATTCACGAAGTAAAACTGTGTAACTGGTAATAAATCGGTGCATAAGCATATTTTCTCAGTTAAAACAAGTGAGAACAGATCACTTGAGGTTTTAGGACGTACATGTTTAAGCCATTGAGAGACTCTTAGGCTATGAGGTTTTTTGACGTCTGATTCCAACATGCAGACTTCTTTCACTGACTTGTAACTTCAGATTTAGTAGGGGACTCCTACTAGCCATTACATATCTTCTGTAATGACACAGAAGAAAAGATACTACCTCCAGCAAACTAAGTAAAACAGATTGCATATTTTTCAGACTTTTACTTAAGTAGTGAAGAGCAGAGACATGTCCCAGAGTGGCTGCTGCTTCCCCCTCTTGACTTATCTTTCAAAAGATGTATCTGACCCTTTCGTCCTGGGAATGCTCAGAGTACCAGTGGGAAGCAATGAAGTGGAGGTATGCTAGTATTGGTATTTCAGACAAGCCTGTGGGGTTTTTTTTAGTTAGCAAAAATGTTTGTATCAATACAGCCTCTCCTGTCAAGTTCTACTTGTGTAAAGTAGAAAGATCATTTATATCTGAGAACTTGCTTCCATTCTCATGCACAAGGGCTTTTATTCCAGTATATTTTAGTGTATAAACGCATATTTACTAAAGGCTCTACTGTTTTACTTTCTTTGCTTTTGCTAAAGCAGTATATTTTTGATATGTAGATAAGCCCTTGGCAATTTGCTGCATGACAAGAGAAATTAACTGAACAGGAGAACTCCTACTTTACAGTAAGAAACATGGATGCCTTCAGCAGACCTCCTGGATTAAGTTTCCTTAATAAAATATTTATATTTTTGTCCTCCTTTCTTCCTGAATGTCTCCTTTTGGGACAGATGCTCAAATAAAAGCTATTTTGAGGAACCCTGTATTTGTGACAGAAACAGCAAAAGTAGAAAGGGGACCTAATATCTGTAAGGAATTCCTTCCCCCCCCCCCCCCCTGCCCAGCAAAGAGTACATTTGAAGGAGCAGCACACATTTATGAAGACTTCACCTCTTCTCAGCAAATCAATTCTAATAAGTTATGTCAAGTGGCGGAATGAGGAGTTTAGTGTATGTTTATCATGCTGTCTTTGGGGCGCTCTGTATTTATCCATTCTGTTGCACATAGTGAAATACTTACAATTTGGCTCTTTGGAGTTGATGTTCTTTTTTTTTTGGATCCCATGGGTCCAGTTTTACCTCAAACCAGGACACCATGGAATTGTGTTTTGTCTTCACTGACCTGTAGCTATGTCATGGGTCATAAAGTAACTATACAGAGACACTTACAGATACTGCTTATTAACAGGAAACAGAGCAGATGATTCAGAAGCGACCAAAAAAGAGACGGGAAGAGGAGGAGGAGGGAGTGAATCCTGAAGGTTTTCAGAACTTTATTACCAGAGCAAGGTAGGAATGGATTTTATTCCCTTTGACAAAGGATCTCCCAGCCCTGAAGGTAATGGGATTGTTCTAAAGATTGCTTAATTAGTATAAAGGCCTCTGGGTACCTTTATTGACTGTAACACCTGCTCCTGCTGGGAGACGGGGAACTTGTCTTGTCTTTTCTCCCTTCCAGCAACCAAACATTTGTAGCATCAGCATCTGGTGCATAGAGGAGGACATACAAGTAGATGTTTTGACCATTATGTAGATTCCCAAAGGACAGCAGTGGGTGCCTTGGTCTGTGTAAATTTCAAACTCATGCTGGTGAGCTAATAGTCTCCTTTCCTGTGATGCTGGAGCAAATGCAGCAGTACTTTGGAAGGACAATGAAACTAGAGCTGCAGCTCAGATGGCCTTGAGCTGCTGTGGTTGAACAGTTGTTGTGGCTCTGGCTGTCAAGTTTTGCTCTCAGAAACAAATCTCATGCTTGCTGCCTCTTTTCAGGAACTCTTCAGGTCTGGACTTGAGATGAGGAAGGAAGGGAGTTAGACTCCCTGTCTTCATCCTAGCCTCTAATTTGGCTTGCTAAGGCAGTTCAGCGCAAGCAGTTACTTTCACAGTGAAAAAGCAGCATTTTCTAACTGTGCATGCTCAGAACTTTATCTGCCTTAAACTGAATCTGATAAGAGACCTATTTTGAAAATAGGTGAATACTCTTTATGGCCTGTAGAATTGTATCAAAAACAATGGTATTATAGCTATTTGACTACGCAGAGGTCTGAAATTATTCTGTGAACCGGAATAATGTCCTCAAAGTCTCTGATTTTTGAGCGCAAACCCCAATTCCTTTTGACTCCTTTATTTGACCCATATATGACATGTCTATATATGGGCAAGGACCACTGTTAATATCTGCACAGGCAGAGCTCACCTGCCTTTTTAATGCCCTTCTGTCTTCTCTGGAAAGGTTGGTAGTCACTGCTGCTTTCTCATGATCAGTTATGAAACTGTTTGGGAGAAAATGTGAATTTTGCAGCATGCCCTGAAGGTCCAGACTCCGGTGGGATCAGCTTTAGACATTGCTTTAACCAAAGCTCAGGCTAGCTAAGACAAGTACAAATGTGATCTGCAGAGGGCATTTTGAAGGATTATAACTGCTGCTGTGCAAACTTATATTCCTGTGTTATGTTTTCTTGTAGTGTTACTGGCACTACTTGCTTTTGGTGTTTGCTCTGCCGTATACCCACTCACTGATGCAGAGGCAACACTATAAAGCAAGAGGAAAGTGTGTTAGATTATCAAAACAATTGGAATTACAGCTTGCACAAGCTCTAATATGAATGGCCAAGTAACTGATACTGGGTTGGGACCAATAGACACTTAGGGCATTGGGGCAGTTAAACTCTCTTCTTCTAAAGAAAATGAGAAATATATGCAAGTTTTGAGATTCACAAAAAATATTGACTGTTCTATTTATTTGTCCTGCAGTTTTTGCTAATTGGCAAGCTCTTCCCCCCTCTTTCCTCTTCTCCCACACTGTTGAATTGAAACTACTAACAATGACTGTGAAACAGAGGCTGAGCTGAGTTGTCTCATGAACAAGATAGCTGCTTGTTCTAGAGAGCACCTGGGGAGAAGATAGCTGCTTGTTCTAGAGAGCACCTGGGGAAGACTCACAAATTTAGCTGTGAACTGAATCTCTGCTGTTGAGCTGATCTCCCCAAAAATGTGTTTGGAGTTTTCTCTTGCTCTTTATTGATTGCGGGAAGACTCCTGAATGTCTTGAATTTTGTACTGCATGTGAAAATGGCATTTCAGTGGGAATCTCAGGTTTAACCAAAGCACGTTCCTATCCTTATGCTCTTACCCTGCGGAACTGAGCAAATCATTAGCTTGTCTGGCATCATACCTTTTTCCTCCTCCACTCTTCAGCCTCCTGTTTCTTGTCTTTGATTGTTACATGAACACAGAAAATCTTAGAATCTTCACTTACATCCATTCTTCTCTCCTTATTGTAGTGAACGTGACCTGGAGGAAGTGCTGACATTTTACACACACAAAAATAAGTCAGCGAGTGTCTTCCTAGGAACAAACTCCACAAGCACAAAATCCAGCAACACCAGTAACCAGTCAGAGAAACAGCCTCAAGGGGGTAAGTGTTGCAGGCAGTTCTGAGATGATATTGCCAAGACAAATGCAGTTTAACTTTAGTCTGTGGAAAGAGAACAACCCCTCCAGAATGTTATTCGGGTTTCTTGAGGTTGAGTATCTTTTTTTAACTGACTCTATATGTGAAGACTAGAGTAACTGCACTCCTACCTACTTTGCCTGAAGTGAAATGGGATGAATCTGAACTAGCATTTATAAGGAACTGTATATGGTAGCTCACGACTGAAATGAGTGTGTAAACTGAAGGCACTAAGGTTTGAAATGAACAGATTCTTATAGTTCATTACTTTCATTTTTATTAAAGTAAGGGATGAGAGAAATTAAGGCCAGTTAAATTATGCTGCCTACAGTGAGCCATACCCATTGGAGGGCAGAGTCTGTATATTTGAGGCTAATTAGGCATTTCATGGAAGGAAGTGCTACTTCTATGCTACTGTACATGACAGCACAATTGTGATCAATAGAGTTGCATGGTCTACAGTAAATATTAGCAAAAAAGTCCTTTGTAACAAGGTTTAAATTCCGAGTCCTGTTCTAATGATATCACGGTTCGCATTGTTCTACTTCCTAATTCCTTGATTTTGTTATAGAGCATCCTGAGGTGGTGAAAAAAATAAAAGGTGATCAGCCTAAAAGTTCAGTTGCAGATCTGCCTGCAGAAGGAGCATCAAAAGGCTATAAACCCAAAGAAGTTAAATCAACCTGTAAGTGAACTGGCTTAAATCATCATCAAGAAAAAAATAATGAATGCATATACTGTTTTTAATACTACTTTAAACAAAGTTTGGAACGTTTGGGTTCAAACCGGGGGATCAAACGCCCAATTTGGGGGAAGATTCTGCAGGCGTTTCTTTTAAACCCAAGAGAAGATACTGTAGAATGAGCAGTATGAAAGAGCTAGCTGCTTTTCTGTGGGGGAAGATCTAGATATGGCAAGCTTTGAAAGAAGATACTCATCATGTAGAGCCTCTTTTCTTTGGTGGAGGATGAGGTCATTTTGGCTTCAGTGTGTCTGAGTATTTTTGGTGTGTTGATATTATCCGAAGTACTCAAAAAGCAGCTTTTTCTCATGTCATGTGCTCATTATCTTTGTGTAGTTCCAGAAGGACCCACCTTTTCCTTAAACGCTGAAGTGAAATTACCCCGGTGCAGCCCTCCTAGTGCTTCTTCCTCTGTTTCTGGTGCCACGTTCCAGAGAAGTACCAGTTCCTGGATACCATCTCAGCCTGCAGCCTCTGAAAATTCACAGGTGCCTGGTCACCATTCATTGCCAGTTCCTCCAGTTCGTCCCAGGCCGATTCAGTCCCCATCCCCACTACCTGCCTCACAGAGCACAGCTGACAGCTCTTCTGTCTTCACAAACCCAGTGTTCAGTGTGTCTTCTAGTCTTGCAGGGTTACATCGTTGTCATTCTGGTAGCTACACCATTGGCCCATTCTCATCTTTTCAGAGAGCTGCTCAGATCTACAGCCAAAGACTGTCCCGACCATCCTCTGCAAAAGTAGGTGAGTGTTCTGGGATCCATAATAACCTGCTAGTTCAGTAGAGAGATTGTGTAATCTCAGTTCTGGAGTAGGTAGAAATACTACATTTCCAGAATTATGGGTCTTCTTGAATGATGATAAATTTCTCACGGAAAGGAGGAGTGCAGGAAGCAGCACTTCTTTGCCAAAGACTCCCTTCTGTGGAGCAGATCAACAGGGAATCATAGAATTGTTTAAGTTGGAAAAAACCCTTAAGATCATAGAGTCCCAACTGTTAACCTAACACTGCTAAGTCCACCACTAAACCATGTCCCTAAGCTCCACATCTACACATCTTTTAAATACCTCCAGGGATGGTGACTCAGCATTTTCCCTGGGCAGCCTGTTCCAATGCTTGACGACCCTTTCGGTGAAGAAATTTTTGCTGATATCCAATCTAAGCCTCCCCTCGTGTAACTTGGTGCTGTTTCCTCTTGTCCTATCACTTGTTACCTGGGAGACTGACCCCCACCTCATTACAGTCTCCTTTCAGGTAGTTGTAGAGAGCCCTAAGGTCTCCTCTCAGCCTTTGAACTTGTTGAAAAGAGTTGGTAAATGAAGTATTATATGTTTTCACTTGATTGTATTACTGATCTCGTTTATCTTTAGTGATTTTAATGTAGTTGTGGTTAGCAGAAGTCCTGCCTCAGTCTGTGTGCTGTTTTTAGTTCTGTTTTTTTCTATCATGCAGAGAAATCCTTTAACAAAACCTCATAACTGTTGAATACTTAAAGATGTGTCAAGACCTCCAAACATGAAAGATCTGAATGAATTGTTACAGTATCTCATTCTCTAGGACCTTTCAGCGTATCCAAGAGTATCTAAAAAGCAAGATCTAGAGACCTCTCATCATGCTGGGGTTAAACATAGTTGAGCAACACAACTTTAGAGTGTAAGGAATCTGAAGAGTAGAAGAAACTGTAGGAATTTATGGATGCAGACTGTAATCTATTAGGAAAGTTTTGGGAACCACACACAGGCTAACAGCTGTGGTTCTGGTAATATACATTATTTTTTTTATGGTGGTATGCATTTGCTTTAGGTTGTAGGTCAGGGTCAGCACATGTTCACTAGGGTTGCTGTATATATATTAACAACCTTTCTAGCATTAAAATAAATCTGACTTCCCAACTGAGTAGCTTATTTAAAGGGATCTTTTTTTTTTTTTTTTAAGAAAAAACATCATAAATTTAACTTAGATAACAGCAACTAATATTCTTTGGAATTGGGTGAAATTATCATTACATTATGGTAAAAAGAATGTGGGTTTGGAATTGACAAAAGCTCATACAGACAATACCCATGCACAACAGAAGGCTGTATTCTGCAGAAAGTATCATACCTTCTTTTGTATCTCTGATCAGCAGGCTGACGAAGTCTGACATACTGCTCACTAAGCATATCCAAATGTTTGTTTGGTAGGTTTGTGTCATTGCAGTCCAAGTGGGCAGCGTGTGGGCTCAGGCAGGATGCACAAAGATGCAGAAGATCCTTCTTCCCAGGGCAATCATTATAGTTCCAGTACGGTAGCAGCAGAACTGCAGCAGCTGGCAGAAAAGCAAGCAGCCTGTCAGTACTCCCCACCAAGCCACATCAGTCTCCTTACACAGCAGGTATGTAAGCAGTAAAGCTGGAGTCCCTGTGACAACAGAAAAGTCTGTCACTGACTTCTGTGTCAGTGCTGGGCAGTGACATCCTGGAGGGATTAAATCTCATGAAAATAGATTTCTGTCATATTGTTGTTTTGAAGTGTTCACAGCGACAAGAATTTTGATTTTTCTGTGAGGTGACAAGAACATTGCTAAAGTCCTTTTATAGAAGAAAGCGAGACTGGGCAGAGGATTAGAAAATGTTATAAAAAACCTGAATCCATGCTTGGTCTTATTAAACAATAAACCCAAGTCTTCTCAGATTTGCGCTTCCATGCGATTTGCTTCCTCGTTCCTCCAGTGTGTCATCAGAGTGCTGAGAATGGAAGTCTGCAGAATGGGTTCTGATATAAACTCTGTATTTCAGTAACATTTTGAAGATGTAATGAAGTACTTATTAACATGGGATATGATAATCCTTTTGCTAAACATGGTGGTATAGATCAAATTTACATTGGCTTCTGGTAAAATTTCACTTAGTTTCATACTTCTTTTTGAGTTGCTATGTCCTAAATGGCTACACACGTAGTAATTATTTTTCTTTATAATATGCTATAGTTGTGTTCATCAAAGGTGTTCAACTTGGATACTTCTCAGTAATGAAGCTGCCAACTGGAGGTTCTCTAGGATAGGCACTTAGCCTTGGAAATTATTTTTTTCTCTCTTTACTTGCTAGGGACAAAGGGTTTAAGTATATTCGTACCGATACTTTGATTTTGGAAGTATTGTTTTAACAGTGATGTTTTGCTAAGTTTTCTGAGGCATACTTAATAGTTGCAATAGCTGCTGCTATTTGCTTCTTTTTGCTTCTTTCAATTTTATATGTTTGGATTCTGAATATCTGGTTAGATGATTTGAAATATGTCTTTTTTGAAAGGCGAGGTGCATTTATGACTCTAGGAAGCTGAATAGATTTTTGGACCCTTCTACATCTAGTTCAAGGTTTTAATTCAGTCTGGGTAGTTCCAAAACTAACACAGGCACACTGGTCTTTGCAGATAGATCTTGAACTTTAAAGGTTAAGTCGCAAAACCAAATCACCTTGTTGATGGACTCAGCAAAGAATGTGAGCACTGAATATACCAGTGATGCTGAGGCCTGATCTTGCATCAGGGCAGACCCTACTTAGACAATTTGATCTTTCAAAGCCTGAAGTGGTATGGGGAACATCAGGAGAAGCTTGGTTGTTTGTCCAGTAATATTCAGAGCTGTCGGTCTGGTTCTCATAGTGAAATCAGAATTCAGCTTTTTTAAGTTAAACTTTGTCAGTAAAACTTTTCAAAAATTTGGTAGTGAAACACTTTCCTTCAGGAAATGCTGATTTGTTGAAAGACAAATACATGATAGAAACTGCCTCCTTGAATAAAAATTAGTATATAAACAAATATTTGGGAAAAAATGTATCCATTTCATTTCAGTCTTTTCAGAAAAGAACTTTTAAAAATAAATACATAGACTTTCTCCCTAAAACCACTTTATTTCCCACTGGGCTCCAATCGCTATGGTTTCTTAGGTCTGTCCAGAGAACCCAAGTTGACCTCTTGCTGCCATTTATATTGCTATTGGATGACTTTTAAAATTCTGTATTCCTACCATAGCTAGCTACTGCTAGATAAATTAGGAAGTACAGAAGGGGGAATCCAGAGAGGAACTCAAGAAGTTCTACATGGAAGGGCTGTGTAGCTTCCTGAGTATAGCTGTGTTCAGTGACAAAGGAGCATGCTCTGGTAATTGCAGATGGTGGAGGCTGAAACCAGTTTAGCCACCAGTCAGTTAATCAGTGTAGGTATACTCAAGTCTGAAAGCAGCTATGAAGTGCAGTGGTAGCTCTGGAAATGTGTTGGTCATGGTAAATGTGTCTGCATTGCTTTTTGCTTCTGGGTTCTCCCAAGATACTTAAACAAAGAAGAGGTGGGAAATGTATAAAAAGAGTATGAGGGGGTCAATTCCCTTCCCTTTTGTGACAAGAAAACAATAAAGACCTCAGCTCCTAGCAGGCAATTTAGATTTTTCTGAGTGACCTTGATGTATTTTGTATTTGGCTACACAGTGTTTGTACAGGCTTTGCTTTTGTAGTGAAATACAGAAGCATGGATTGGGTTGTGTCTTAGTGGTCTTCTGTCATCACGAAAAAGATCCATGTAGAAAGGGATTCACAAGTCAATGAAAAGTTCAGAGCTGGAGCTCTATCTGACAATGAATTTCCTTCCTGAGCCTGTGTCCATTCAGTTCTAGACATCTGCTCTGTGCTGTGATTCTCCAGGCCATGTGTTGTGATTTAACCCCAGCTGGCAGCTAGAACCATGCAGCTGCTTACTCGTTCCCCCCCAGTTGTGATGCGGGAGAGAATCAGAAGAGTAAAAGTCAGGGAAAAAACTCCTGGGTTCAAAGTAAAGCAAAAGCTGTGCATACAAGCAAAGCAAAACAAGGAATTCATCCACTACTTCCCATCAGCAGGCAGGTGTTCAGCCATCTCCAGGAAAGCAAGGCTCCATCATGCATAACGATTACTTGGGAAGACAAACACTGTAACTCTGAAAGTCCTGTCGTTGTGTGTTGTGTCCCCCCACCTTTCCTCCTTCTTCCACCAGGTTTATATACTGAACATGACATCACATGGTATGGAATAGCCCTTTGGTAAGTTGGGGTCAGCAATCCTGGCTGTGTCCACTCCCAACTTGTGCCCTCCTAGTCTGCTTGCTGGCAGAGTGATATGAGGAGCAGAAAAGGCCTTGACTGTGTAGCAACAACCAAAAATTACCAGTGTGCTATCAAAAGTATTTCTCATCCCAAATCCAAAACATAGCACTATACTAGCTGCTAGTAAAAAAGTTAACTCTGTCCCAACTGAAACCATGACACCATGTTTCTGCAATAATCCTTTTGGACAGATGAAAACTGAAGCTTGCTTATTATGAAAATGTGGATGGTTTAGTTGAGGACAGTTTTTCTTTTAAGGCGATCTGATTCTTCAGTACTGAGTTTATGGCACATAATAGTCTCAGCTTAGAAATTACTATTTTAATCATACCTGAAACAGTGGTGTTTTGGAAGGTTCAGATGTAACTGCAAGGCTGAAAGGAACATAGCTAAAGCATATGGCTACTACTTGTGCTTTTTTTTTTTTCTTTTTTTCTCTTGGACACATTCTACTCTTCTGTCATTTAAGAGTTATTCTGATTATTATTCTTTGGTTTTTTTTTTTTTTTTTGATCCAGCCTGGCTTTTTAAAGCCTGTCTTGTGACAAGGACCAAGGGTTTTAGTTCTAGGGGAAGACAAGGCTGCTGTGGCAATGAAGGGTGACAAGAGGTATCAGCTACAATAAAAGCATAACAATGTGGCAGCAAGTGCCTGTACAGGCAAAACTAGAGGAGCCAAGTAAGGGTTGGGCTCGTTGTTAAGGGACCTGGAACCAGACACCTGGCGGAGTTGACCCACTAGGTATGGACATGGATTTGAGTTTTGAATTTGAATGGAGTGTGGATTGAATGAATAGATGTGCAGGCAGTACAGAGTAGGCTGGCAGTTTAGAAAGTGATTTGCAGAAGGGTAGATATTGGTGAAGCTATTTGGGAGTGCTGTGTCATAGATTTGGGCAGACAAGGATTTGGTCTGAACCCGGAAGGGAGAAGATAGGGGCAAAAGAGAGAGCAACATGTGGGAGAGAATTTAGTAAACAGCTGGAGAAAAGTGAGAAGTCAAACACCATTTGTATGAGTTGAAAGGGGAAAGACTTGGGATGGGGGTGTTTTGGGACTCGGTTATGAAACCCTGGTGACTTTGGGCCAGGAGAACTAAGGGACTGAAAGCTGAGACAATGTTAGAGATAGGACTTGTATGAGGGTGATTTAGTTAAACAGGGCACTGCTTTCCTGTGCATTTCTAGACAGGAGACTGAATTGTTATTTTCCCCTTTTTCACTCCTCTGTTTAAGCTACTTGAAATATAATAGTCCTTTTAAAGTATAAGCATTCTAAAATAAATTGGCATGAAGATGACCGCTGGAAGAGAACATCACTCACCTAAATAATAAAAATAGTACAATTGTTTAAAGCCACTTCAGAAACTTGGAGTTAGTCTAAGTCGTTGGAAAGTACCTGGCTGGTATGAAAAGGACTTGATGTTTGGATTTAATTATGTTTAATGGCAAGATTAGGACTATTGATTTGGAGGGGGTGTGTGAAAGAGACGTTTGAAAACATTACTGTTGCTGTGGACTGTGTTTCTTTTCCAAGGGCAAAAACTTCTATGTGAGTTGAATGCCTTTGTCTGTGCCTTGATTTCCTGTGTTTTGCCCAGCTGTGTGTTGGGGGTGGGGGTACTCTGAATACATTACCTCCTTCCAAGAGCAGCTGGGAAGCTTGTTTTCCATTCCCATTCTTAAGAATTGCTTCTGGTATCCGTGTACTAGCGTGGGTCTCCGGGGTTCCCAGGAATGTAGCTGCAACAGCTGTGCTTGTAATGGTGTTGCCATTCTGGTGGGGAGTCCACCTCTGTCCCTCTCCAATCCCTACTGTTCTTCATTGTTTCTTACCCATGCACAAAGCACCTGTTTCACAATTTCTCTATTACACTGTTGTATTCTACCCTCTGTATTAAAGCAGTTAAATTTATTAAGCCAATTTACTGCTGAAGTGATAATGTTCAAAGGGGAAATTAAGTGTAAGTAACTAACAAGCTTTGAACAAGATATTAAAAATCTGTTGTCTTAAGAAAACAAGATTTTTGTGATTATGTCAGCTTTCTGTCTTGCTAGTCCTCTCCATTCACTTCTGAAACACTAGATGGAAACTTCATGGTGATACTCATAAAGCGAACAGTTACAATACTGGAGGTGGAGATGGTAGGAAGGTAAAGCCTTACTGATACACGGTTTCATTCCCTTGTACGCAGTTTTCAGTCCTCACAGAGTGTGTGAGAACATTCTGTCTTTGAAAGATATTTTTCATTATATTGTATAAAATTTCCTCAGTGCCTCTTCATGCTTGCATGAAGAGAAAATAAGGGTGCCTTCACAGTGGTATACAATAGAAATACTGATCTAGAACCCACAAGAATCATTACTTAATCCCCTGCATCACTGTATGTACGATGCCTTACTACCCAGTTGCAGGAATGAGAGAGATGAATAGAGAGAAAAGAGGAGCAGTATTCTGTCTTAAACTAGAAAAGGAGCAGCTGTTTGGGTAACTTCTGTAACTGTCTTTAATGGTAAGTGCAGGAAAGATGTTGACTTAAGGACATGCTGGAGTATGACAATCTCAAGTTAGGTTGTGAAAGATAAATATTCAGCGTTACAAATAAATCAATACAGTGAAGCTGCTAGGGTTAATCTTTATTGTTAATTATAGCTGTTAACAATGAATGTTTTTACTTCTGAGGAATTTTCTTTAAACGTTTCTATGATTACATAAAATCTAATAGTAAAGCTGATTTTGAGGTTATGACAAACAGTGACAGTTATGTGCTTCTGTCGGTAAGAGAGCTTTCAAACACTGCCTGATTTTTGCAGTACTTGCCATCTAACTATAGTATTCCACAATATCAAAAAAAGGTGTTCCTCTAGTTAACTACCCAATACGTTTGAGAGCAAGCAATACAGATCTGTGTGGAAAATGTGTGCCTTTGAGGATCCAGCATTAACCTAAGTTCATGTCTAAGTAGGATAACAAGGAGGCATCTGACCTCAAAACGTTATACGAAAACAAGTAAGAAAGAGAAAGCTCCTGTCCAGATTCCCCAAGTCTCAACTAAATTAGTCTTGAGGATAGTGTGTTCTTGCCTGTTTTGTGGAAAATGTGAGGTGCAAGGCTCATGAGAGTGTTTCAGTCGAGGGCTAAAATCAAGTGGAGTTCAATATATCTGTTCTGTTTGGACTGCTGCCTAGCCAGTCAGAATGCATATATTAATTAGCAGTGAACAGGCTTCTAATTTGGAACTAGCTGCAACATGTACTGCTCCTTGTTTGTAAGTTAGGGGGACACAGGGAGGAAAGATCTTGAAGATATTGTAGGTAGCAGACTTGTGAATGATGTGGTTATTGGCCAGGGAGAGACATGGGGATGTCACAGGAAATCAGATTTCCTTAAATATGCTATTGATTAATTTATTAATTCAGTGGGTTTATAGTCTAGCTCTGTAGAAGCAAATTTTGGAGTATATGGGCATTAGAGATACTAAATAATTTATTTGGTGTTATTTTTCACTATAGTAGATACTGAGGAGATACTTCATTACCTGGAAAGAAATGTGAAGCTCCTGGGAGAAGATAGGCAAAAAATGTTTTGTGAGACTTCTGTGGCTGGATGGTATACATTTAGGAGTTCAGAAATGCAACAGTGAAGTGACAAAGTTTCTGCTGAAAGCTGTGGTCGGTGGTAAAGCTGGTACAGAGGGCACATAAGGCAACAAATGTGCTACCTGTAATAAGGACCCTAAAGATTCCTGTAAATTTAAGCAGTGAGTCTTGCTCCACTAGCAGATATATATTAAATAGAAATAAAAATGGAATCTCAATTCACCTACATAAACATAATTCAGACCCCACAAAACCTCAAAACACCCAGCCCATGTCTTGATCTATTAGATTCTTTGAACTGAGAAAAACAGCATCTAGTGAAACTGGTTCTTGTTGTCCAAACTTTCAAAAAAGTTTTTGACAAGCTTTCAGCGAGGACTGTTAAGCAAGCCAGGTATCTGTAGGGTGAAAGGTAAAGTTTTGTTATAGATCGAAAACAGAAGGCAAACAAAAGAATAACTAGGCAGTTTGCTGTACAGTAAGTGGAGAACCGAAGACACAGATATGGAACGTACATGATGGAGTGTAAAACTAAAGATTTGAAAGGAGGAGGTTCATAATGACTGGTGTATTATTGCCTAAAGAATGAATACAAAAGCAAGTTATTGCAAGGTAATATGGGGTGTGAATTTACAGTAGATTAACTACTCTGTAGTGTTCATCCATGTGAACACATGCTTGTGCAGCTCATGTTTAATATACGAGGTAACTTCTTGTTACTTTCAGTATAATGTGGGCTACTAGTGTCCAGATGTTCAATTAGTGTGAAGTTATGTGTGTGCTGTAAACTTAAACTTGAGCCAACCTCCTGGTAATTTGTCAGTATTTCTGTATTCTTTTCTTGATTATTATCAGAAATTTAACTGAATTAAGTGGGCAAGACAATGGCAGATGGAGTTCGGTGTTTACAAATAACTGATTACATGACAAGCAATAATTTTAACCACTTAAAGTAATAATCTTTTAATAAATAATCATTTAGGGAAGAAAAAATGAATTTTGTTGTTGAAAGCTCAGTGGAGATACCTGTTCTAAGTCAAGCAGGAAAGGCAACAAACAAAAATTATTAGCATGTTTAAGGAACACGATAGGAAATAGTATGTAATTATGTAAGCATCAATTATATGCCCTCCCTTGAAAAACTGTTTTCAGCTCAGGTTGCTATTCCTAAAGTGAGTTCAGGAAAAAAAAATGGGATTCACAGATGAATGACTACAGCAATTAACTGCAAAATGCATTTTTAACAAGGAAGTGAAAATATTGTTTGTTTAGGGAGGAGATAGGTATGAAGGAATTATCCAGAGCAGTGGATGACAAGGTAAATAAAGTTGATTTTATTCATGTTTCTCGTAATAAGAAGGGGATATTCAGTTTAGTAGGAAGACATCAGAGTAAAAACTGATAGTAAAAGTGAATAATTATAGTCACAGAATATACTTACCTTCTGAAACTCGCTGCAACAAGATACCATTAAGGCAGAAAGCTTAACAGGCCTTAGTTACCTCAGACAGGATAATGAGCATTTTGCAAATGATAGATCCCTAGGTTTTAACATGCAGAAAAAACAAATTAATTTTCTTTTTCTTGATCAATAAGATGTTTTAGTTAGATACATGGGAACTAAGATTTCTTCCATCTTCTGAATTGTGTCAGCGAGTTTGCTGGGCCATTGCTCTGAACTAACCTTTTGTGATTCATACTGAGGAATGTGTGCTATGCTGCTGCTTCCATATTTATGACTACTTCTTTTCTACATTGTGTTACTATAGTCAAGCTAAGTATTTCCTTTAGGATAAGTGAGTTACTGAGGAACTCTGTATCTGAAATTAGTGATTTCCTTAGTTATGGCATGCAAATGATGGCTAATTATTTTTAGAGTGATGATGTCTTTGTCAGTGTATGTAGTGCAGTGGTTCACCTGCAGTGTTGTCAGTGTGTTAATGATACTCCACTTAAATTTTCAATTGTTCTGAAATTTTCTTGTTCAGTTTGCCCGTTACCTAGCATGAGTCTAAGATAGTTAACTACTATTGGAGAATCAGGGCAGATACACTGTTGGTGAGTTGGGGAATGAAGCTGAAGATACGATTCAGTAAGCCCCTTTCATTGTATAGGGACTTAATTGCTTTGTTTGCCTTGATTTGTGATATAGGGACCTTACTGGCTACTATGTTACTTCTGGACAGCTGAACTAAGAGGTTTGGGGTTTTTTTTCATATGTACCTACTGTTAGCCATTGGCCTTTCCTGATGGATGAAGGCTGTGACCAGAATAATCATAGAATGGTTTAGGTTGGAATGGATCTTGAAGATCGAGTTCCAACCCTCCTGCCATAGGCAGGGACACCTCCCACTAGACCAGGTTGCTCAATAATCCAGACTTCCCTTCCCTCTGCTGTGTTTCTTTGCAGGCATTAATCCTAAAGTCTTTATCTCACATGTGTTTAGCATAAAATATTTGCATGTGCTTGTATTGTGGGACTTTCTATGGGGAGGAGGACATTAAAGTGCACGGCATGTGTGTAGAACCAGAGCCAGGTGGCTGGATCCTGGACACATATGTGTGTTTTCCTTCATGAATAGGATGCTACTTCTTTCTGGAATGTACTGTAAGGTAAAAAGTAGGTTTTCTTCCACAATGCGGGATCTGTGTGAGGTCCCTATCACTGGCTGGTGTGGGGGGCTGCAGTTGATATCTACTAGGCTGTAATACTTTGTGGTTATTAATGCTAACGAACTGAAGAATGTGTGGAATTGGCCAGCTTCACCAGGAGGAGGAGGTAGAGGAGGAGGAGGGGGAAGCCTGGTGGGAGCTCTGCCCCTCTCTGTGAGGGAGAGTGTGAGATTTCAGGACCCAGCTATCATTGGGAGTAGCGCCAATTCTTCTAGCCAGGGAGTTTAATCACAGGGATAACATCAGACCACCCAGGCAAGGACTATACTGAGCTGCTTCCATCTTTGCTATGCAACCAGTCAGTGCCCAAGATGTAACAGCCAGGATTCTTGCAAATATGCCGATAGATCCATAGGAGGATGAGGCACTATTCTTATCTTAGATTTTTCATTTGGAGAGAAGGTGGAAATTAGCTGAACTGACTAAACCTTCGGACAGGGGAGAGGGAGTGAGGAAGAATTGGAATGGACACTTTAAAGTGCCCCAGAATGACCTTGTGGGAATAATATACCACAGGAATCCCAAAACAGCAAGCTTCAGCTTAACATCAGCTACAACAATATTTGAACCCACACCACTCTTCAGTTACCTGTCTCAATTACGCAGTGTGGTACCCTGACCTGCCTTGTCCTCAGCAGAGGAAAAGTGCCACAAAGCAAACTGCCAGTGTGCCAAAACACACTGTAGAGGTCCCAGCGGGCATCAGGTCTTTCAGTTCTAAACCTGAAGAAGCACAACGTGGTGACTGCAGAAAGATGATGAAACTCAGGGTGCAGCAAATATTTGCAGAAATTTGGTGGGGATATTTTCCCCACCAAACGGGGTTTTTTTCAGCGTTAGTCCCTTGCTTTGACTCAACCCACTTTATTTGAGTCTTAATCAGATTTCTTTTCCATATGTAAACATTTGGTTGGCTTTTACCCTTCCACTGATGGAGAGGACAGGAAGTGTAAAGGAAAAAGACATCTCAGTAACTAGGAAGAGGAGCAAGAAGCCAGAAGATGAAGTCTGAGGGATGTTTTTCTTTCCTCTTCTGCACAGCTCTGCGCTGCTGCAGGGCCCCATCTACTCCTCATCCCTGGGCTGTTAACACAGGAGCTGAAATTACTTTTAATACTACTGATTTGTAGCATCAGCAGTAATATAACTGGTCTCAGCAGAGGTTGTAGGAAGCAAAAATGTCAGTGTAGTGTCTGCAGTGCTCAAATCTAACCCCTTATGTTCTGAGGCTCCGAAGGGGATAGGAGCAGAGGCTTTTGTTATGATGCAGCAACATCTGCAGAGAGTCACCAAATGGGCTATGCTGAGCAGCTAGAACTCATGTTATGGGAAAGACTACACCCTGATCATCAAATGTTTGGCAGGACTGTGCCTTATCAAAATCACTCCCACTGGGAAGTTTTGAGGCAGAGAGTGTCTAAATGAAAGCCTGACTTTTTCATGAGAAGGAAGAGGGGAGTTCAGCCATCCACAGCAGCAGCACTTACTTGAAGGGTTTGGGTGTTGTTTTTTTTTTTCATTGTTAAATAGATGCATACACTGGAGACACTACAAAGGAATTTGCAAGTTTGTCAGGTTTCCCAGGAATGTCTCTGGCAGGTCTTTGTCTGGAACATTTTCTGGAGACTGGAACACTTGTGCTCTGTATGCATATGTATATCCTGTAAGCTGGTAAGCTCTGCAAGCGGAGAAGGAATGTCACAGGCCTTTGGCCAGATCAGCTTTGGTACACACACAGATTTCACACTTCCCAGCCTGTCAGCCCTGGTTCTTCCCTTCTGGCTGGTTGCTCCTGCAAGTAAAAATCTGTACATAAATGAAGGTGTTTTAGTATGGGGTGTGGTCAGCAAGCTGGCCTGGGTAACAAAAAGGTGGCCCTAGAAAAATCTGTTTGTATTAGATGGTTTCTTCAAGACATTTGTAGTAGGTATATCTTGTGCTGCTATTCAGACAGTGAAACTGTGTGTATGTATTAGAGATTTGTGGTTTGGGGTTTACTTTTGCCTCTTAAGGAAAGAGTCAGGTTAATATGCTGTGATGCTTCCCATACTGGGATGGCCTGTTGGATTCCAGTATCTTGATGCATTAAGGAAGGCAAGGCAGGTGGACTGTTTCCAATAGTACTGGAAGGCCTGGGTGCTGTTAGATCAAGTCATGCTAGTGTACACTAGATCACAGATGTACATAGGAGCTCTGTGGTGAAGCCAAGAAAATGCAACACACGGACTGGGGAGAGAACGGTTTAACAGTGAATACTTACATTGTTGTAGCATCTAGTTATGGTCATCTCTGAAGGCAGAAAGAAGAAAAATATAACAAAGAATGCAGAAAGCTTTTTTTTTTTTTTTAATGGCAAGTTGTTAGCTCTTCCCCTCTGTTCCTGGGAATATAAATGTTTCACTGATCTTAAAAGCCTCAGGCTTCAGGGGTATATGTGTCTGAGGAAGGCTTGGCAGGTGAAAATACGGTGACTATGGAAGCCGGGTAATGGAAGAAAAGAAACATTTCTCCTACAAGCTCTTGGATAAGGATGGCATTGCTGGATGAATGGTAAGTAGTAAAATGGAAAATTAGGATTTGACTGAAGGGCCTTGAGGGAGTCAAACTCGGCACACAGGAAAAAATAGATCAAAAGGCAAGGGAGAAGATACTACAAATAATAAGACACTTTGCACATTTTCAGTTTTCTAGTGGAATGCTTCCTTTTTGGAGCTTATGATACAGTGTCATCTTGTCCTGTCTGAGGCATCAAAACCTAAAGATTCTGGCTGGGTCGTAAGGTAGAGGAGCAGTGATCTTAGGTGTGTCTTACTGTGATCCCTATCCAATCTTTCTTTAAAGGTAGAAGCTTATCAGTGAACTGTTGATGTTCATATATACCTTTGAAACTTGTTGATAGGGTACATTGTGCTGAAAACTTTGTGTCATTAGGTGTCCTCCTGTTTCAGACTGAACTTTTTATCATATTGAAGGTTTTTTTGGAAGAGACTATAAAGTAGGCCTATGATGACTGTGTTCTTTTGGCATATTTCTTAGTCTTGATCTTTGAAATACGGCTCGAACTCTGGATCCCTTTTCCTCCTCACCAGTCAGAAAGATCCAAATGGAAATCTGAGATGTGTGAACTGGAGAGGATTCAACTATGGCTCCAAGTAAGAGAAATGGTCTTTAGACTTTGTGGATCGCCAGACCCCAGCACTTTATAGGCAACAGGATATGATTGGCCTCTGGCAGAAAAATACTAAACCTGCCAACTGGGGAGTGTGAAGTAGGCATTTTTTGTAGTGCGTTGCTTGTCCAGTGTTGTAACACATTGACCAGTGAAACTCAGGATCTGCCATTTGGGACATTGGTAATGAAAATTTAAGTCACTTTTCCACTCTCTGCCAAGAGGGACAGGGTAACAACTTCTAGTGACAATGTGTCCATGTTCACCCTGGTCAACTCCTGCAAAATTAACAGGCTTTTAGGAGGCTTTTCCTGAATCTATGGAGGCTGTTCTGCAGCACTGTGTTGTTTGTTTTGTTTTTTTTTTAATCTTTGGCCATTGTTAACATTTGCTGCTTTAGCTTATTTGAAACATTAGACAAGATCGAAATGAAAGTACTCACTTTATTATAGAAAAAAGGTTCTTCAGTATGATAATGGGAAACTATTGAAAGAATAATCTGATAGCATTCTATGATGGGGTCACTAGATGGGTGGATGAGGGGAGGGTAGTGGATGTTGTCTACCTTGACTTTGGCAAGGCTTTCGACACTGTCTCCCACATCATCCTCACTGGCAAGCTTAGGAAGTGTGGGCTAGATGGATGGACAGTGGGGTGGATTGAGAACTGGCTAGCAGATAGAGCTCAGAGGGTTGTGGTTAGTGGTGCAGAGTCTAGTTGGAGGTCAGTAACAAGTGGTGTCCCTCAAGGGCCAGTACTGGGTCCAGTCCTGTTCAATATATTCATCGATGATCTGGACGAAGGGATAGAGTGTACCATCAGCAAGTTTGCTGATGACACTAAACTGGGAGGAGTGGCTGATACGCCAGAAGGATGTGCTGCCTTACAGCGTGACCTGGATAGGCTGGAGAGTTGGGCAGAGAGGAACTTAATGAAATTCAACAAGGGTAAATGTAGGGTACTGCATCTGGGGAGGAATAACCCCATGCATCAGTACAGGTTGGGGGCCGACCTCCTGGAGAGCAGCTCTGTGGAAAGGGACCTGGGAGTCCTGGTGGACAACAGGATGACCATGAGCCAGCAATGTGCCCTGGCGGCCAAGAGGGCCAATGGCATCCTGGGGTGCATCAAAAGGAGTGTGGCCAGCAGGTCGAGGGAGGTCATCCTCCCCCTCTACTCTGCCCTGGTGAGGCCGCATCTGGAATACTGCGTCCAGTTCTGGGCTCCCCAGTTCAAGAAGGACAGGGATCTGCTGGAGAGGGTCCAGCAAAGGGCTACAAAGATGATTAGGGGATTGGAACATCTTTCATAGGAGGAGAGGCTGAGGGATTTGAGTCTCTTTAGTCTAGAGAAAAGAAGATTGAGGGGGGATCTTGTTAATGCTTTCAAATACTTGAAGGGAGGATGCCAGGGGGATGGGAGCAGTCTTTTTTCAGTGGTGCCCATTGATAGGACGAGGGGTAATGGGCACAAGCTTGAACATAGGAAGTTCCATCTTAACATGAGGAGGAACTTCTTTACTTTGAGGGTGGTGGAGCACTGGAACAGGCTGCCCAGAGAGGTTGTGGAGTCTCCCACTCTGGAGACATTCAAAACCCGCCTGGACGCTGTCCTGTGCAACCTGTTGTAGGTGACCCTGCTCTGGCGGGGGGGTTGGACTAGATGATCTCCAGAGGTCCCTTCCAATCCTGACTATTCTGTGATTCTGTAATAATATAACGTAGCTCAGAAATGTGAAAGATATTAAGCTTGTCTTCTGACTCTTGCTTGTGATTTCTTAAAGGTACTACACAGTGAGTCTTTGTCTGTAGGATGCTATTCATTAGAAACAAATTATATCCTGGAATTTTCTTGCTTCCTATCTGTATTTGGAGATTTCATTTTCCTATTTAAATTATAAAGCACATTAACAAAAACAAACTCCTCAAATCTTATATCCGGTGCTTTTGGGTATCATTCTGTATTGTGGCATTGCTTTCAATCTTAAATTTATTCAGAAATAAATTTCTCCGAATAAAGCAAGACCACAGGGACCAATTCTTTTAAGCTTATGTGTCTTTGCTGTCAAGAAGGCAAGTGTGTTGCAGTCATAAACTTACCCTGTAATGCCTAAGTAATAATAAAAGAGTATTTTGGCATTATGCAATAATTTCTTTTGGCTTATTAGCATTGTATTGAACATAGTATAACAGTACATGTATGTGCTGTTAAGTTTTCTAACACAAGGCTCTCTTTATTGATATGGCTGTGATAACCCACATGTTTGTCCCTCCCCTATTTCTTGATGTTAGATAATAAATAGAAGTACATCAAGTGGGCTCTCCTCCTTCCATGAGAGGTTTTGGGGATTTACTGTCCCATTGTATTCTTCACTCAGCATGTTCCTTTGAGCTTGTGACCTTTTTGCTGTTCCCCAACAGCTTAAAAATTGTGGCAAAACTTATGAATCATTCTATCATGAGAGATACTAGCTGTGTATTATCTTGACTTTTACAGACTCCACAGAGAACATACTGCTGTGAGGAGAGATGTTTGAAAATAGGGGTGCTTGAAGTGTGCATTGCAGCACACAGGCCTTCTGTCATGCTGTCAGTGTCAGAAAAAATATTCTGAAGTCCCTCACTGCTAGTGAAAAACAGGAATCTTACCAAGCAGGAGAGTTTGAACCCATCTTGATACAACTCCATGTGGAAACTAACTTTGTTCATGTAGATCCACACCAGTAACCTAACCACCTTCCCTGTCAAGCCCCACTAGCCTGCTTTTCTTGGGTTTTAGGGTTTTCTTGTTTGGTGGGGGTTTTCTTGGTGTGTTTTTTTTTTGTTTGTTTGTTTGGGTTTTTTTGGTTTTTGTTTTCCACTACCACAATTTCTGAAGCTGCAAGCTATTTTTTCATGGAGATGCTGGTATCTGCTTTGGTCTGGGGGCTCTACGTTATCTTCTCTTATGCCAAAGTAACAATTGATTTGCTGCTTAGTGTTTGCCTCTATAAAGGGAAGAATACAGTTTCATCAAGTGCACAGGAGGACTAGTGACTAGAAAATGAAGCCACTCAACTGAGCACAGATGTGCCGGGGCTGCCCCAGCAATCAATCCCCTAAGGCAACATCCTGGCAAGCTAATTATAGTAGTTGAAATGTCTCAGCGCATGGCACAGTAACAAGTGTTAACACCCATCTGGGTGGGCTGGCTGCAGCTAAACCTTATACTCTTGCTGGTGTTCTCTCCCTCATTCTGAATCCGTTGCCTGTATTTAATCCTGCTGTAGTTTAAACACCTGTCTATCTGGAATGTGTGAAATGTCCCTACAACCCGTGCTATTTACTCACCTGCTTTGCTTAGAAAGACAGCTTTCAAATAAACAACTACACAGTATTTGAGAGGAAAGAATATCACATTAATAGAGCAGGGGCGAGGTGGTAATTCATGAGATTAAATGGTTCTTGGTATCAAGGTGATGAGAGAAAACTGGATAAAGTTATCTTCATTTGATACACTGGACGTGTTAGCAAAATTGTGATCGCTGTTGCTTACAAGCTAAGAATTGTGTATATCCTGTTTCATTTACCATGTTGGCCTCTGTGTTTGCCTCATTTGCCATTCTTGCTTCTTTTCAGACAATGAACTCTTTGTGGCTAGAAACTGTCATTGTTAGGTATTTGTATAGTGCCTGGCACAATCAGAACTAAATCTAATTTGAAGCTTTCTGTTATTGCAATGAAAATCGTTATTGCAGTGAAAATAATTAAATTCTGCAGAAGACAACGACGTTCAAGGGTGAGATAGAGGCACCACAATGACACCTGATGTTGTTTTCCGTATGAGATGGGTAGCACTGCCTATGACTAAGCTTGCCCAATATATCCCACTGTAAGATCTTGTTTTCAGTGTTCTGAAACTATCCATTTGGACTCATGTTTTTCTGTACTTAGTGTTAATAAACATCACCTTTGAGATCTGGAGCAGGTGCAGGGCTAGTTGTTAGACTCTTCTTTCTGTCTGTGTCCTATGTCTCATAGGCTGTATGCCTTCCAGTTGCCACAGAAGTGAGCAGGGGCGATACACGTAAGTCTTGCTTGCCATGTGACCTTAATCTTGGTGCAAAACCAGGTCTGTTCTGTGCTTCTAAAAAGTAGCATGTGGTCACGTAATCAAAGGCAGTCACAAACTTAATTCTGGTAATGACTGACTGGGAATCTTAGCTTTGCAACCTTTTGTAGTGTTTTGTAACCTTCATAAAATGTGGTTTGTTTGTTTAGTGGTTTTTTTTTTTTTTTCCAAATGTAAACTAATACTTACACTGCTGTAGTAGATACTGTTATGTTGTGTATTTAGGCTCTCTTCAGTAAACCAACAGATAGTGTCTGCTTGCAGAGTTTGATCTTTCAAGAAGATAAGCAATGCAAGAAGAATACTCAGAAAAAGAAACAATGGAATACACTTTACATGCTTAAAAACACATAGATAGCTTCTTTAGAGCTTGATATAACAAATGTACACCTAATACGATTTTAGGCTATCATTAACTAGTGTATTTACTTGTATGAACAGTTTGGAAGTGGTTGGGTGAGAAGTTTTTCATGTGTGCTAGAGTTTGGTTTTGAATTTTATGCCTAATACATATGCTGTTGGGTTGTGCCTGTACACATGCGTAGAGAAAGGACAGATGCATATGACTGGCTTAGTGACACAGCTCACGATGACTGGGTAGACACTCCGGTCGCTGCTCAATGTAATATGAACTTCTAGCTTTTGATTAGTACCTGTAGAGTTAATATTTCACATGGCAGGAATGTGATGTTGCTTTCTTTAGGATTTTTGCCCCATCTTTGTCCTTTTCCTCCTTTGTTCTTCTGTGAATGGAAGGGTTGTAGTTTTAATGCTGTTACTTGAATTCATCTCAAGCATGGTGGCAGCTGGTGTCCTGTCTCCCACTGCTTTATGCAACTAGCATGGTTTTTCTGCATCTGAAGATTTTCTTTCTCTAGCAGTCTTATTTCTCTTAGTACATACTCTATCCAGTTTACTTAGTCACACCTTTTGTTCTTTTCTTGGCTTTTAATTGTTTCTGATATCTGGTTTGTTTGTTTGTTTATTTTTGCCACTTTAGTTAACAAACCTGAACTTGGCAAGTGGAGCTATAAGCAAGGGAAGTGCAGCTGCCCCACAGAGCTACCGGTCACCACTCGAAAAAAGAGGGTCATTGTGGGCTGTTCATTCAGACAGTCATACAGCTGACAAAAGATCTGTCTCTTCAGCAGTCAGGTAAGTTAAAGTTGCTGCTCCAGCTTCTTGAAGGAGAATGCAATGCACTCAGGAACTCATTTGTAATTTGTGTTTGGCTTCTTGCTCAGAAGATAACATCTAAGGGCCTAGTACTGGTTCTTCTCAGGACTATCCTGGAAACTAGGCCTATGAAAATAGAGCTGTGTTCCCAGAGCTGGCAGGTTCATGATGAAATAAGGGCATGGATGAACATGTAGAATGAAAGGGAAATGTCTGTCTGTCTCTGATTGTTTCTCATTCCTGCATGTGTAAGTTTAGGTTTGCTGGTGTTGAGACATTTATGCAGAATGCAAACTTACACCTGATACTGCAGAAATCTCCGATAAGGCCTCATCTTCATGCTTTTCCTTGAATGTCAAGTTTAGATTGTTCAAAGATAGAGCAGCATCTTGCTGTGTTTATAAAAGTTTGTTTTTCAGATGGCTTCTCTATGGTCTTTATTAATTTTGGACATTGGAATTTATATTTGTTGCTGATATACTTGTGGGACTCAGGGCAGAGGACTGATTCTGCAGAAAAACCATTCTTCCTGGGATTGAAAGAGCAGCAAGACTTACCCCAAGGATTCTGGATCATGGAAGCTAGGAGCAAGGCAAGCTTGCTGCAGTAGACTAGGCTGGATACAGGCCCAGAACTGCTGGAGATTTGAGTTCTTCTGTTGCCACCCCAGTAAATCCAGTCTTTATTTTTGCCTTTTAAAACTGAATGAGACAAAGCTTCTTCAACACAGGAGTTTAGGACTGGAAAACACTGTATACATGAAAATACTGGTTCTTTTCATTGATGCCTGAATGCTACTGGAAAACGAAGGGAGGTGAGAGAGACAGACACACAGTGCAAAAGGCATGTGACCTGAGTGGTCATCCTTTCTCACATGGGTTCTTCAATAGGAGGACTGGAATGGGATTTGGAAAGCTCAAGTAAAATTGTTCTTATTTCATCAGTCCCTGCTTTTCATCCTGCCTAAAGAAGAGGAATTTGAGAAATGAATTCCTGGCCTGTTTCTGTTCCAGCACAATGTTTGCCTCTGGGGTTTAGAGTTATTGAGAGAGGTGGCGACGATTCTGCTCTTGGAGCCTGGCCAGGCAAGCTATTACCTAATCCAAATAGAGAACCTATCCAACAGGTGTAAACTGCCTTCCGCTCTCACATAGCTCGAGAGAGCAGCAGAGTGCAGGCTGTCCTGGACCTTCTGTTCCTTTCTCAACTCTGCTTGCACCTCTGCCTGCACTCGCAGACATAGCTGGAAAAGGATTACTCATCATCAAAATCTTCTGTTGCAGAAGTCACTGTAATTACCACGTTGCTCTGAAACTATTTCAGTTATATGTTACCTGTAGGTCTGAGAACCCACTGTTTAATGCCCAGAACCTCCACTCTGAACTACTTCCAGGGCTGTGCCTCATTTAGCACTGTATGCATAGTTTAATGCCTTTAGAAATTCTGTTTTATTTTGTACAGCAATCCAAAAGTACTTCAGATTTGTCTGGCCACAGCTGGTATAAGATTCCATCTTCAAACCTTTTATGAACCATTTGGTCTTTCAGTACTTCGCTTGCTCTATTTTTGTCCTCAGAGCAAGAGACAGAAAGTTGTCTTAATACCCTTTATTGAATTACTTTACCTTCATAGCTACCTGTATTGAATGGCCAGAATACTGGGAGTTGAAAGGTTTTTGTAAATCTGGAAATGGAAAAAAAAGGATTCTTGAGGCAGTGCTGGATTACTTGGGCTGTGAGTTTTTATTTAATGAGAGAATCCCAAAAGGAATATCAAGGTTGTGATACATGGAGATGGCTATCTTGTATTGTTAATGTCTTTTTTTTGATACTTGATCTGTTACATTGGAGCAAGCAGTTCACAGAGGGCCATCTGATGGGTGTCAGCCTGTGCTTGGTGCTGGGTGACTGAAGAAAAGCTTCCTGTTTTGTTCCGTTAAGGTTCTAGTCTATTAGTTGTATTCAGCAAGGATGGAAATGTTTTGTAAATGGGTCTCTTATCTGTCTTGCACTTGGCTCCAGTTCAAACATCTGCCTCTGAAGCTTAGTCCTTACAGTTTTTTGTATGGTTCTGTGGTAATTCTATGCCATTAGTAAAATGACGTCTGTTTGAAAATTTTGTTTTGATGCTTGCAATCTATAGGATTCAGGCTATTCTTACTGACAGATCTTCCTCCTTTTTAATTCCCATCCTCCCAGTATTGACTTACCTAAATTTTTCTCAAAAGAAGTTCTCCCTTCTTTTGTTGAATTCTTTTGCCTCTATGAGATCAGGTGCCAAATCAGTAGTCTGATCACCAAAAGGCAAAGGAGATCTTGAGTTTGTAATATAGAGACAGAGAACAGTTCTGGATACGTTAAATGTTACTTCAAAAATCTGCACTTTTTTTTGTCACTTTCTATAAGCATCGGCACTATTCCTACTCAAATGATGGTTTAGGCTTTCACTGTGCCCCAGACAAAGCAGCCTGCAGGGCTACACAAGAGGCGAGATGTTCCAAGTTGTACATGGGCTTACTTCTGACTACCACAAAGTGGCTGCCAGCCTCTGCCACGCTGGCTGCAGTCCTGCCTTTGTTGCCCTCTGTAGCTCATTGAGGCTATGCCAAGTTTGCTCTCTCCTTCTTTAACCCTAGTCCTGTCACAGTGCCCTATTTCAGTTCTATCTCAGGTTCTTACTCTGTCCATCAGGCAGGATTGTCACCCTTTCACATTCTGCTGTAAAGCCACTAAATATGGTTACATGTTTTGTAGTAGAAGTATTTAAGATTCCCATATATCATTTTAATCACAATTTTAGTAATGTAATCTAAGGACAACAGCTATGAAAGTGGTCCTCGTTATCCAGTGAAACTAATTTCCAGTCACTGAAGCCAAGACCTTACTAGAACTGCTCTTGAAAAAGTATTCTCTTGAAAGCATTTTCAGCTGCATAATAATGGTAAAAAATCAGGTGTTTAAGAGAACTAAGCTTGTTGATTCAGAACCTAAACTAACTTTTGAGTACCTGTTGTCAAATAGTTGCATAATCTGTAGTGGTGGGGATGGTAGACATTTCTAGAAGCTTCTGGCACTGGAATCTGCAGCTGCTGTGTCACTTTTTTTTTTTTTTTTTTTTAGAAAGATGGTGGATTTCTCCTCAAAGAATAACTTGGTCTCTGCAGGTCACTTAATCTCCAAGACCTGGACCAAAGCTAGTCAGAAAGATTTCTTTCTAACTGTTACAGATTTCTGTGCTTTCGGTGGGCACCTTGCATTCAACAGCAGCCATCCTTGCTCAGGTTCATCTTTTAGAACTTGTGTGGGCAGTTAGTTGGCAAGAATTCAGCAGTGAAATGGTCAGTGTTTTCTCAGACCTCTGTTTCATTAGCTGCTTGTTCTTTTCATAATATCTTTCTCAAATGTAAAGACAAGACCAACCTAGCTCTTCTAAAGTACTTGGCATATTTTCCCCTTGGATCTTCTGACAGATTTATCTAACTTGGTTAGCAGAGGCAGGCAAGCAAGCTTTCCTGTCATCAGTCAGAGGGTAGAATGGCAGTCCAAATCATACCAGACAGCCTGGGAGGACTACTGCAGTCAGAAACAAGGGATTCTCCTCCTCTTCTTGTTGCCTGGCATACCCAAAATAATTCTTAGCTCATAATTTCAGTGGAGGTGCTCATGTTCATTGAGAAATGATGTTTTGTTGGCAGGCTGTCTAATCTGGGTTAAATTGTATCAAATGAGGCTTTCTCAATTTTCTTATCTAAGGGTTTCCAAGTTTAATTTGCTGTGGTGGTGTTCTCAGTGGTAGTAACAGTGGCAGCTGCTCAGGGCTTCATGGGCTGTGTGCATGTATCTGCCATATGTGAGATTCCCAAAGAGGCTCTGCCTTGTGCATTTTCATTTTTATTTTTCATTGCCTGGAAGTATCGAATGGGGTGGGAAACTAGAAGATGCTGCCCAGACATTTGGCCTCTCAGGCTTTCAGGAACTGCAAACGGTACGCCTCGTGTCTGGAAATTCTGGAAATATCTGATAGGCAGTAAGCCTGCAGCTTTTTGAAGGAATCAGACTTCATGCCCATTCACAGCATAGTTAGAGCATTCACATAGTAGGTGCTTCTGAGTCACATTGCATATATTTACTGCTCACGTACAAATCAGCTGAACAGTGTGGCTGCAGAAAATCCAGTACCGCTTAAAATGTTAGCTTCCTGTGCCTGTTCTAATAGCAAATATGTATTAATTTGTATCCCAAAAGTTCCACACAGAAAAATGATTGTACACTCCACTCTCTTGCACACCCCAGCTCACAAACTAAGACCCCTGTGCCGCGTCCCCTGACAAGCTTATACTGCTTTTGCAGTCTCCCCAACCAGGACCTCCTTTTTAATCACAGACCTTCCTTAGCCTCAGCTGGGTAGTGGACACTTTATATCCTCCTTTCCTACCTAGTGCCTGCTGGTACTTTGTGCCAGTTTCATTTACTGCTAGGGGTACATGTACTACATAATCTAGGTTTCAGATGTTCTGCTGTGATCATACTAAGTATATATCCTTTGGACTTGTGAGGATCTGGAAGACTCTCTAATCTCTTTTGAGAGTTTGTTCTGTGCTGGTGTAAGTGGCTTCTCTCTTTCCACTGAAACTTTGAGTTTTGCCACGAAGCCCCAGGCAACTATTGCAGGCTAATTGTGGTTCACCAGTCTTGATCCATTGACACAAAGGTGCAGCTTGCTGTGTTTGATGTAAAGGGAAGGTGAAAGTGGCTTCGTTGTTTCCTCAGTTCTTATTTCAAATTTTGGAGGTGTGGAATGTAAAATAAGAAATCAGGTTGTGCCCCTGACTAGACAGGCTCTGAAGGGCTGTGAGAAGAGTGATACCAGAATAGCTAAGAGATGAGCTGATGTGCACAGTGATTCTCACAATGCTAGAAGGGTGAGCAGTTGATGGGACAGTTTTGCTTTTTTGTAAGACTCATGAGCTCAGCCAAAGCGGGCTTAGCATGGCAGAAGCAGCATGGATGTTGCAACAGGGGCTGTGGGAAAGAGCGAACCGCACATGAGCTTGCAGCTAGAAGTAAGGAGGAGAGAATAAATCTGTTTCTCTTTGTTACTTATATGTTACCTTGCAGTTCTGCATCTTAAGGGTTGATAGTGACATTATTCTCTTCCAAATAATTTGTTTCAAGCTCCCTGCAGTTTCTTGCAAGGTAGAGGCTGCCCAACTGCTGTCCTGTGCTGCACTTGCCAAGTGGTCAGAGTCTGTTTGTTTGCACAGCATCTAGGTGCAAGCTAAATTGGAGACTGCGCTGCACTGATGCCTCTGGAGGAAATGAAGGGAGAGAGCAGCAGTGACTGAGGTCTACACAATAGGCCTTCAGTTCCGTTTGAGCAAACTGCGTTGACCTTAACACCTCCCTAGCTAAGCAGCACAGAAGTGCCAGAGCAGCAGCAGACCAATAGCACTGAGTCCAGCCCTGTGCTAGCATAGCTGTGTGTCTGTTCCTTGACCCTCATACTGCTTGTCCTCTTCTCTTTTCTCTTTAACTTAATGTCTAAATTAATTTGATTTCTTTATTTGAAGTAGAGGAATAGTTGAGGGTAGGTACAATGATTTT
>VZSZ01008139.1:55189-67561 GCA_013398815.1 Ibidorhyncha struthersii
TTTTTTTTTTTTTTTTTTTTTTAATGACTGATCCCCTGTCTGCATCTCCTCGGCAGCTCTGTCATGCTGATTCTGCATGTGGTCCTTGAGCAGCAGCATTTCTGAGAGCCCTGAATTTGGGGTTTGGTTTATTATTACCTTCTGCTCAGAGGAGGTTTGAGAAGGGTGGGCGAAAAATAAAGTACTGCCTGGGTAGCTGTAAGGTCTTGCAACTCATCCGATCTCTAGTTTGTGCATGTTCTTCCTCTACCCATGTGTATCTGTGCCTGTAACAATCTTCCCCTGCCCTGGCAACCTCTTACCTCTTTTTTTTTTTTTTTTTTTTAACATGTCTCCCAGGGCCACAGGTGACAACTTATTAACTGTGGAAGTGAATTGGCTGACTTAAACTTCAGAAATACATGGCTTGCCTTGTATTTTTTTTTCTATATATATTTTGGTCACACTAAAGAAACTTGTGATGGCAGGTCCAATTACTCTCCATCCTGCTCGGAAATCGCCCTGAGCCTCGGCACCATGGGTTGGCACAGTCCTGAAGGATCCCTGCTTCCCACAGCTAGGCCTTGGCTCTGTCTGTCTGGAGCCTCCGGGAGAGGAAAGGCGGAAAGCTCGTGACTTGCCCAGACAGTCTGAGGCCTGGCCCTGCAGCCTCGGCTCCCCAGACACTGTTGAGTCGGACTTGGCTGGCAGCCGCCGCGCTGTTACTTTTCCGAGGTAATAAGTGAGATTAATCGCAGGACCCTTTCCAGAGGCGAAGGGGGTTTGGGCCGCGTGCAGGGAGACCGTAGGAGCCAGTGCTGGGGCTGTGAGCCGGAGGCGAGAGCGGGGGCCTCACAGCAGGGCAAAGTGGGGCACTGGTGGACTTGTGCTAGTGTGGCCTCTGCGCTCAGCTACTTCTGGGAGGCTTTGCAGGAGCTGCAGCCTAGGGCCTGGCTCTAGCTGAGCATAGGGGCCACAACGCCTGAGTTATCTATGTCTGCTGGCCTTGGGCAGTTATGTTTTTTGTGAATAGCTCTTGAAATTTGAGGGGGGCAGGTTTTTCTTTGACTGCATGGCTTCCTTTCAGAGAAGATATGAGGATCTTTCCCACTGCTCCCAGCAAGGAGCCCATGTTGGTAGGTGGAAGGGGAGTGACAGGGGTTCCATACCTTTACTCAACCAATACTGCGCAGTGATTTGGGGTTTTCTTATTTCAGCTGCCTCCACAAACTGACCTTACCCTAATGTAAATAGAGGATTTTCCATCCTAGACTGGGCTGCTAATCTGTCTAGTTCTCCTGTCCTGTGCTTCAGAGCAACTACCACCACCATCTTCAGTAGAAGCATGGAGAACGTTATGGCCAGCAGTGAAATTCCCTGTCTTGGGTGGGGGAAGCTTGTTTTTACCCTCCAACTGTTAACAGCTGGCTTGTAGTTCTCACAATACTTTCTGTTCTACATAGTCTAGTGGGGATGTTGTCTTTAATCATATATTTTTACTTTCTGGAAAAAACGTAGTCTCATTGAGCTGTAGCAGTGAGTTCACAGGTAAATTACATATTATGCAAAAGTTTCCTTTTTTAATTTTTTTTACCACGTTTGCCAAAGGTCTTTGCACCCTAATTACATTAAGGCAAACAGAAATGCTTAATTTATTTTCTGCACTATTTATTCTGTTTCTATCATCTCCCTTCTTATTTGTCTCTCCTAAACTAAACAGTCCCATTCTTTTCAAGTTCTAAATGGAAATCTTCCCAGCCCTCTAATAATTGTCTGGCTGTCTTTATAGAGATGACAAGAAATGAAAACACTACATCAAGTAGGAGTAAAACATTGGGTTTATGTAAGTAACACTGTTGTATCTTTATTTTCTAACTCATAACTTACTTACATTAATATCTTGCTGGCTTCTGACCATGCTAAACACTGAATTATTTCTTTTAACATGCTGTTATTTTTCCTCAATTATTGCAGCAAATGTAAAACTGAGCAACAGGTATAGGCAGTTCATGCTGATACATTTTTTTTTCTTTTTTTTTTTTTCTCCTTCCTCACCAGTGAAGTCACCTCCCCCAGCTCTCAGCTGCCACTAGTGGATTTTGTTGGCTGTGACAGAAATAACATGCTGTTTTCTTTTCTAATAAGCATCTAAGTCAATATAGAACAAGTTGAAATCTTCTAGTGTCTTGCACTACTTGACTCAAACCTCCCCCCACCCACCCCTTATCTTAGATCTTTTTGAAATATCCTGTGTAGGTTCTAGATATTTCATGTTGCAAAGTGACAAGCAGATCTCCCTTTCCTCTGCATTTATTTAAACCTCCCAATCACCATTAAAATAGCTTTCCACAGTGGTATTCAGAGGGTTAATGTGGCTGTAGCTCTCATTTCAGTAGTTCTCATGGGGGAGATCAATCTGCTGCTTACAGCCCTCTAGGAATGAGGGGACCCCTGTAGTTGTAGTCTGGCACTCTGCAGGAGCAGCTCTGGCCACAGCAGCCTTTCTCTCTGGAGAAGTTCTGAAAGGGTTACAAGAGAGCCTTGGCTGTTTCTTTGAGCTATTTGGAAAGGACGGGCCTCAGACAGCTTGGCAGGAACCTGGGGCCCTGTTTTTTCCAGCCCAGCCCTTCCTTCTGCACGGAGCTGTCAGGGAATCCCACGAATGTCTGGTTTTTCCCCTTTCTTAACTTTTTTTTTAGTAATATTTTTTTCTCTCTCCCTGGCTCTTCCCCACAGAGGGACCTCAAGTTTTGTCCATTGATTGGTCTTGCAGGTAGTGAGGTAGAAATGAAAGCTGCGCTATTATGCCATAGCTGTTGAATTAGTTCACAGTTGTGCAGCTGAGAAGGGCATTGGGAAGTTTCCCAGAAGATCGTCCTTTCTGGCATCGATCTTAGGGCAGGTCCTTCTGGCCTAAGAACAGAGGGATTGAATTGGGCCCATCTTTGAACTGTGCTATTCCTGTGGGTCATAGTGAGCCACTTTGAAATCTCAGAGCTGCATGTTCTGTATCTTCC
The DNA here is from genome assembly GCA_013398815.1 of Ibidorhyncha struthersii. Lineage (NCBI taxonomy): Eukaryota > Metazoa > Chordata > Aves > Charadriiformes > Charadriidae > Ibidorhyncha > Ibidorhyncha struthersii. The sequence goes on from VZSZ01008139.1 coordinate 58,186, forward strand.
CTCCCAGACACACAACAGAACACTGCTTTGTAAAAATGGAAATCCCCTTTGTAAGCCAGGCTTACGAAGGACAAGACAGGTTAGCAACCTTTCCTTCATTTGCTTCATGATCTCTGGGGCTGTCCTGAAGTTGAACTAATTTTGAGTATTTTGGAGATTTCCAGGTCTGCCCTATACCTTTTCACTTCAAGAGAATGGAGGTGTCTGGAGGGTAGTGTTAGAAAGGAAGTTTGGTTACTGGTGAGAGCAAAGGTCTTGAACAGCTGTGTTGAAGACATTGGTGTTGTACAGCTGAGAAAAAGAAATTGAATTAGCATCAGTAGGCCTGTCAGATGTTGGGAGCAGGGTATGACCTGAGATCCATGTGGAAAGCCTTTCCAGGAGGCAGCCCTCATGTGGGGCAGTCCCTGGACAACTCTCTGAAGTCAGCAGCCAAAGGACCTGGAGTCAAGCTCATCTGAGGCAACAGTTTCAGTGACCAAGTATGAATGCCAGAGCAGGAGGTAGCAAAAGGGGCTAAAGGGTTTTCCTTCCTGCTAGGCTTTGTTTTGGGGCTACCTTCCATTGTACAGTGAAGTTTCCACCACCAATACACGTTTGCATTTTCCATCCAGCCCAAGGTCATGCTTTAGCTTGGCTTGCTCAGGTTGAGCGTGATGCTCTTTTTCATGTTTTATCCTGTGACATAAATGGGAATTCCCTGCCAAAAGCACAAAGAAACCCCTTTCTTATCCCTGAAAGTGTTAGTTAACCTTTCCTATGAAGATCCTGCTTTGTCACCTAACTTTCCCCACCTTTCAGACTGGGGGAGTTTTGTAGCTGACACAAGAGTTTGTGAATTGTATGATGTTGGCTCCATGACAGCCTGTTATTCTCCAGGGCTACTCTGGTCTGCAGGTATCAAGCAGCAGCTGTTTGTGAGCCATGCAGGGCTCCAGCGTTTAACAAAAAACTCTTTTGAAAAAGGAGGAGGGGGAAAAAAGCATAAAAAAGTCAGGAAGTATATCAGCTTCCCTATGCATGTGGTGACAGCTTTGCTTGGTGACCCTGTTCACTAGTTCATGGGTTTTTGAAGTGCACATATATTGTGTAATGTGAAGTAGATGGGGCAACCAGAACTCTAGTGTGCAATGCCAACTTTTTGTTTAGGGAATAGTGTGAACTGTAATAATGAGTAACACTTGTGGTTAGTAGTACTTTTTCAGTCTTTACCCGACACTGTATAGTATCAGCCGGTGAGTGGTTTGACCAAAATGCTCTGGGTAAGAGCACTTGGTTGGTAATGAGGAAGAAAGCATTTTGGTGGCTCAAGAAAGCTGGTTATTCAATTGTCCAGAATCAGTGCCAATTACAAAGATTTTTAAGTGCACTATTAAAGGTAGGCTCTGCAATGTCAGGATGGAAATACCGATGTAGCCAGCATCCTTTATCACAAGCAGTTATTTCTAGGGTTTCGTTCTGTAACAGTAGTTGAAAGATGGATATCCTCTTTAAAAAAAAAAAGGGGGGGGGGGAAAAAGCTACGTAGTGCTTAAAGAGACCACAGTTTCCACTCTCCTGTTGCACTCACTGAACTTTTATTAACATTTTTCATCCAATTATTGTCCACAGCAAGCAGGTAGGGAGAGGCCAAGGCAGCCTGGCTGATCCAAGTCTACTCAAAACTGGCTCTGAACAACAACCTTTTGTGAAAGGAATTTCAAAGTGAAATTATCAAAGACACTGTTTATGTTCCAGCTGCTGGTATCCATGATGTTGCATGGCTTCTCTGCTTGAATTTCAGATTGCATCTGGCTCAGTAAATGTCTTCCAGTGCCCTTTCTGTCTTTCTGCTACCTGGCACATGGGACTTGCCTGAAATGTTAGTGTAAAAAGATTATCTGGCAGTGCTGCACATGCTACTTGGCAGCTGTCTGCCAGCAGTGCTTAGCCTGGGCAAGAGTCAACCTCTGGAGCAAAAGGGCTGTGGCTTATGTGGTCTTAACCTTTTGTATGCATAAAGAATTCTTCATTTGCTTAATGTTGAGGGAAAAAAAAAAAATAGTTGTAATCTTCTCTGTGAAGACTGTAACCAAGTTGGGCTGTGAATGTCTTCAGTGTTGAAAATTAAGTTTTCTTCAAAATGCAGCACAAAACTTTGTTTGGTAGACTATGTGAAGAGGAGGAGGAAACCTCCAGTCTGGACCATCTGTTTCTTTTTTGATATTGGGATAAAGATGCTGATGAGTAAAGAGGTGTCAGCTTCTCTTCACTTAGCATTTTGAAAAGCTGGAGATTCTGAGACTTGAAATTGAGTAAGTTTAAGAATTTTGATTCTTACTGCTGGTGGCTGAGTATAGATCCACAAGGAGGTAACAGTCATGCCAATGAAGGTTTGGCATTCCTAGGAACTGTTTGAACTTTCAGATCCACATCTGTTTTTACAACTGATTTAGTATTTTCAGGGATTTCTCTTTTCTGAGATTTTAGCCACAAAGCAGCATAAATGGAATAATATTCTTTGTATTAGTCAGAAACTCAGGTTTGACAGCAATGTTGGTCTTTTATGGTACTGGTGAATAAGTATCTAGGATTAATAGCTTCTATTAATTATAAATGATAATTCTGAATTTCAAATGAGAACTTTCCAGTACTCATTAATGGCAACATTCTGCTTACAGTGTAGTGACTTCTACTTCCCACGGCTGTTTCTTTGAACTATGGTGTTAGGAAAAAAAAACTTGAAAAAACTTGTTAGTGTTCTGTTCAATATATTTCTGATCTCGCTCCACCAGAAGATACTTGCATGTAAGATTCTTTGACAGTCTCATGATGCTAAAGATTTTGGCTTCTCTGTAAGTATCTTCTGGTAGATGATAATTTGAAGAGCAGTTAAAGGCTTTCCAACTCAGGCACTCAACATGGCAAAGAGAACACAGTCTCATCTGTTGTGAAGAAATCAACAAGGAGAATGTGTATGTGGAAGATCTAAGCACAGGCTCTTGAAACTCTGAGACCCCCAAAAGTGATTCTTCAGAGACTTTGCTGTTCTTAAGATCAGGTGCATTGATAAACACATCTCTTTCTAATGAAGAACTGCATATAATGTCTCCAGAATGTTCTCCAAGAGGGTGAGATTTTGGTTCCTACTGACAGTGATTCCCCTAGCCTTCTGTTTTCAAAATTCTTTACCAAAAACAAAAATCAAGAAAGTTCAGAGCTTGTCCCTTATGAACAGTTCCAACAAAGATTGCGTATTAAGATTTTTTTTTTTTTTTGAAAATAGAGTTTGGTTTTGAATATTGAGAACTTGCTAATCTATCTACAAATTTGAAAACCCTTAAGAAGGAGCTGTGTTTTAATGTGGAATTAATTTCATTAAAAATCCACAGGAACAATAACTGTCTCTTATCTATTAAACTTCACAAATATTTTGATTTTTACTTTAATTTATATAAATGATATAATATATTTAAAAGTATTTATTAAAGTAACTTAATAAATACTGATAAAATAATTTCGAAAGCCTAGTTTTATAACTGGATTATTCTGGTATATTTCAGGAAACTTGGATCCAATCAATTGTTAGTCATTTAAATATTTTGTCCTTCTGTTCAGGACATTGTTTGTGTAACTGATTTTGTTTTTTTTCTAAGGTCAGAGTCATGTTTTGATTTGTTTCTGAATTTCCACTTTCCTCCTGCTGATGCTAACCCAAATGATTTAAATAGGAAAGTATACTCTACTATCTGTGTAAGGAGAGCAAAAGTTATGCACATATTTCTAGGTTGTTTTGAAGCATAGGGGACATAATATGATTCACGTAGTGCAGTGGTTTTCTTTATTGGTATTTTCTGAACAGAACAGATTCTTTGTTAACATATCATGACCTCTAAAACACTGCAGAACCTGAATATGTGAGTGTAGACATTAGGCCTGTGTTACTGAGGAGTATTTCTGTGAAAGGAACGACAATTGTGGTGCTGGATAACTTGTTGTTTGCATGTCTCACTCTGAAATTACTGAAATTCCTCATATCATGTAACTTCATAGATTGTGAATTGCTCTGCTTGCTGCTACAGAATGCATGGCTGTTTGCGTCTTGTTTATCGAAATCTCACTCTGGTGTTTATGCTGTATATTGTTACGTAGCAAAACTAGGTAACAGTTACCCTTGTTGTTTACTTTCATTTTTTTTTCTAATGTCTGTTACTCACCTTTGTGAGAGCTTGCTTACTGTCTCATACTCCAAGTAGTTTTTAGAGAGTCATAAACACAGTACACAACATGAAGGTTAACCTCCTTGTGAATGTTACTATCTTCAGCTTAAGCCATCTGGAGGCTGCGTTTGGACTCTTATTTGCCTTTACTACCAAATCATTTTCCGTGAAATGTATCAGTTGTGACCTTTGTGAGAAGAGTCTATTTAGAACATTCACTGAAACATCACAGAAGGCATCAAGTATAAAGAAGTGGCATATAGTGGAGATTTTTTGATCGGACACTGGACACTATTGTTATTGTCATCTCTTGATGTGCCTTATCTATGCTAGGAGGGGACTCTTGAAAGGACATTATTCCACTGAGTGGTTGGGATATTTTAGTCTGTCCTTACAAGGGTTTAGCATTTGCAGCTGCATCTTTGATGTGCTCATGCTTAGCATTACATGCAATCACTTGGTGAAATTCCTGAGGTAGTGATTCCATGGTTCCCATCTGTGTTCCTGAGTCTGGGAGCTTCTGACTAATTACACAATTTTCTCTGTATGCTGTAGGAAACTATTCCATTTTGGCTCTAGAAAAAGGGATTGGGTTGGACTGGAATATAGCACTGCATAACTTTTTTTCATCTTTAACCACAAATTCCTCTGAAAGCTATTGCACTTCCTCTGAAGATACCTGCTCTTGGCTTTTGGTTTCTAGAGTCATTAGAAATATTCAACACCCATATACAGTCCAGAAGACCTAGTAATTGAAAGGCCTACCCAAAGTCAGTCATTAAGGAATCAAGCAATGTTGCATCCCTGAAGAAACAGCACCATCCTTAGGTTCCTATTCTTCTCAAACCCTGAGGGGAAAAGATGGATATAATATGCAGTTGGGATGACCATTAGAGCTGGCACAACTGCATCACAGATTCTTCTGTCCACATTAGAGGACAACACTTCACAAATACAGGTGCCTGTTCAAATGGACAGAATCTAAAAGCTTTTTTTCTAGGTGCTGCACATAAAACAGGTGTTTACAGTCTCTACCTTCTAGCCTGCAGCTGTAGGCAGAGGCAGAAATCTCGCATAAAAGACTTCAAGCTCTAGGTGACCCAAGTAAGTATTTTGCAACTTGAGCATCTTTTGCAGACAGGGACTGACAGACAGGGATCTTTCAACAAATCCCAGACAAGTCTGGGAACTGCCTTTTAGAGTGTGCCAGCTCTTTGTACTATACAATATAATTATCTGAACATCCTTTTACTCATCTTCCTCTAATGACTGTCTTTGTCATCAGATTTAGCAGTTTCCTGGAGAAAGATAGCATTGACCCTGTTTACTGAGGTAAGCCTGTGCCTTTTCTGTAGTTGCAGAGGTGTAATCAGAAATTCCCTGTTCTCTGTGCTTAATTGTGGTCTGCCAGCTGGCCTGCTTGGTCAGCAGAGCTTTGCTGCCTGCTGGGGAAAGAGGGAGACAACTGAGTGATTTGGGGCTCTCCCACAATTTTCCACTTCACCACCTGCTTTGGAAGTTGCTGTAGAACTGCCAAACATGCTGAAGTGGTTAAGTGTACCAGCTCCTAAAGAAGCTGAAGGGGAGGAGTGGTTCTTGCCTGATGGGTTTTCAAAGGGAGCTGAGACTTTGAAGTTCTGTTTTAGCAGCTGCCAGGTATGCTGTCTCAGCCCTGTGCAGCACTTCTGCCCCCAGCCTTCATGCGTTGCATTCTTCTTTACAGTGCCAAGGTGGAGAGAGGGAAATAAAAGTTAATTAAACCAAGAGTGTGGGCATTAGCAATAATGTTGCTTTATTATATTTTACCCTTCGAGTTAGTGTCTTGTGCCACGTGTCAGTGAAGCACCTTGCACTCGCTTGGGCTTATTAGAGTAATAAATTTATTTTACTTTGGTTTTCTGTGCATTTCTAACTACTTCCTCACATCTCTTCTGCTTTATGTCACCTCCCAAAATAATCATAGTAATTTTAATCTTTTGTTCTGTAACAGCCACATAAAATAGGCAGAGATTTACATCTGTGATGCCCCAGAACTCCTTGCTGAGACTAGAGGGACCAGATCATCTTTCCAATAAGGAAAGAGAGAGACAGAAATGTGGTGGCTAAACCAAGGCTTTCTATAAAACTTCTGTTAAAGCAGGGATAGACACCAGTCACGGCTGTATCTGCTGGAGGCAGTTAGCTGGGAACTTCCCCTTTGTTCACTTAATTCTTCTCTGCCAGAAATAAGGTGCTGTAACTCAATTTATTCCACTGAATGTTGAACCTTTATGATAAAGTGAACTCCTCCATGATTTTTCTCGTTGAAACACTGGGTTACTGGAAATGCTGCAGGCTGAGCTCTGTTTTCAGGCGAAGAGGTAGATCGATCCCAATAGGAGGTATGAATTTATGGAACAACATTAGGAGTGGAATGGGGACTGTATTCTGTATAGCTTAAAACAGAAGACCAGCAAGGAGGCCAAAATTGTCGTAAACTGGAATAGTCTCTCCTGGCAAGGCAACATGCTTCTGTGGTATTAATCCTTGGAGGACAAATTGCCAGAAAAAGTGGGGAGATACTTGCTCTGCAGTACTTGAAGAGCTTGCTTTTCCAGGTGAGGCTTTATAAAAATAAGTCTTTCCACTCTTTTCCTGCAGTTCTTTATAATTCAGTCCTGGTATGTCATCACCAGTTTCTGGAGGCAATAGGTGCTTAGGAAGTCTTGGGAAGGAGGTGCACTGGTGTTTTTGTTCCAGTGCTGGCTATATATTTTTCTAAAATATTTTCTCTTTCCATATTAAAAATTGATAACATGTAATTCAAAATTGAACCTGCCATGCTGTTCTGAAGTTATTTTTTTAGGCTGTGTTTTAGCTATCAGGAAAATAGAGCAAATTTGTTTGAAAAATACCTTGTGGATTTTTAGGGCATAACTCTCTTCTGAAATGTAGTTTTCTGCAAGTAGGGTATCTTTGGAGGATTCTTGGAAGGAACACTACAGGCCTGGAAAACTTCTGACAATTTTAGCTTGAGAAGAGCATTGATAGGAATTTGTGCCGCCTCAGTTGAAATAACCACTTCCAGAAAGTACCTTCCACTACTTCTGAGGAAGTTGGGTGACCAGTGCAGTGAGATGAAAAATAATCCTTACCCTTTACAGTACAAATACAGCATTGTGTGGCCATCACGAGGCTTGCAGGGATTCCAGAAAAGCTAGCTGTGAAACAGCTAGCACCATAACCCTGGGATTGCTTCGGTGCCAATGTGCCATGCTGCTCTTTCAGACGGCTGAAGGCTGTATGTCACAGTTTGTGTGTAATATCTATCTGTGGTCTCTGGATCAGTAGCTTTTTTTTTTCCTTTTCTTTTCTGCAGTGTGTGTGATAGGATACACAGTTACTGTGCCAACTTCTGCAGTAAGTAATAACTCATGCTAGTGTTCTGTCTTTGTGGATCTGAGCATATTTCACCACCAGCCCCCGATTTATATTTTATGTAATTGCTTTGTTATAGACTTTAGAAAGCGTGTGCTTCACACAGTCACCTCTTCCTATTCTTTTTCTAACCCATTGTTAAGTGTTCAGGGAGCCACAGCAGGTGAGTTATCTTTGTACAGGAAGTGGAGATAAAATTTTTTCCCTTAACTCCAGCGTAACAGAACTGCAAAAGGAACCTGAGGAGGAAAAATGTTCTATTTAACAGGTGGGAGATTGCTCTCAAATCCAGTCTATTTCTCATCATACCTTGTTACCTTATCTAAATCCACTTGAGGAACAAGGAGAGCAGAAACTACACGTGGAATCAAGTTTATAACATGGGGAAAATAAGAATGCTAGAGATACCCCTTTGGCCATCATATAGGTGCCATTCAGCTTTTGGGACTGTGTAAGTCTAACCTCTTTTTATTGGGAAACTCCTTTAGCTTCATTACGTTGGAGTTAGGTTGATAAATTTCAGTTGTTTAAGGGAAAAGGTCTCTTGAGGACCTTTACTCTGCCCTTGTATCAATGCTTGGAGAATTATCCAAAACCAAGAGATTGTTAACCACAAGCATACAGCCTCACAGCAAGGACCCAGAGAAGTGACCTTTAGTTCTTGTTTTGTATTTTTTTTCTTATTTTACTGTATTTCAGCAGCTAAATGTTATACAGCTTTAGTTGTGTTACTGAATGGTAGCAGCAGCTGCAGCTTGCTGGTGCTGTGCTGCTACTCTACCTCTTTTACCTAATATCACTGTGGCCCAGCTAGCTTTCAGGTGAAACTTTCCACAATCCCTGATGAGGTGAATTTGTACATCTTTTCTCTGGAAGTGTAGAACAGATTTTAGCCTTCCTTTTAGGTATATAGATTATAAATGTATAAGTGTTGCTTTTGTGAAGTTCTGTTATCTGGCTGTAATTACTGGCCTTGAAATTTATAGGCATGATATCAGGGGACTGTATACTTCAGCATGCTGCATTCCCACAGACAGACCATCTAAGCTGTCAGATTTATCAAGTCTTCTCTAAGAGAGAATCATCAGAGGGTCTTCATCTACCAGATTACAAGATCATAGGTGTACTGGATGTCAAGCAAAATTGATTGCTTTCATGCACTTCAGTGCAAATTTTGTGGAATCTAGAGGCTTGTCACGTTCTTCAGAGCTTTATTTAGACAACAAAGCACTTGCAGTTAGGACCATATGACACCTCTACTCCATGGCCATACGGCACAATTAAAGTCATTTGGGCCTCAAGTGGTGTAAGACCTGGACAGCACAACCCTGGAGGAACCCTGAAGGCCCTGTAGTGTAATGCCATCCTGTGCTATATCTTTTGGGGGGCTGGTGGTGGCAGGAGCATTTAGCTCTGGGCAGGGGCAGAGTGCTTTGAGTACTCTTCCCCCATCTCATGAATTCTAACCCTACAAAACTCAACAGCCTGTTTCTTGTTTGTTTGTTTATTCTTCTCAAGTGCTCTAGATTTCACCAGCTTAGCCCAACTGTGACTTTGCACTTCCCTCTTGAGACCCGAACAAGGGGCCTGAGCTGCTTTCTTCATTCCCCATTCTCTTATTCAGTGGGATCTTGCAGCTGCTGCTTGAGCACATACAGCAGAGCACCACACTCTGGGAAAGCCTACGCAGGATGAAACTTAATGGAAAATATTAAGGAAAAAAAAATGTGTTTGATGGACTTTTTCTCCCCCCCCCCCCC
>VZSZ01008139.1:67570-130308 GCA_013398815.1 Ibidorhyncha struthersii
TTTTTTCACTGTAATAGGAACCAAATGTTGGCTGGGACAGCAGCTGCACTCTCACTCTTTCCCTGTAAACTCTGTGATCGGCTTTTCAAAGGAGGCATTACAGGGTGCAGGGCTAACTTACTGGTCCTGACTTAACCCTTGCCTCTCTGGAGAGAGGTAAGGAATATGGGTTTCCAGGAGAGATTAGTGACTTTAATTACATACCCAGTCATAAGCATATTCTAGACAGATAGCGGTGCACATTTACTGTTTTCATCCTCGTGTGCTACTGCTGTTATCCACCCATAAAATACAAAATCTGCTTGGATAAAGCACTAAAAAAAATATGGCTAGGAATAAATAGAGCCCATCAGTCTTTTCCAGTTTGGTTTTCAACAGGCTTGCCTACACTGGTAGAGTAAAAGTAGAAGAATGTCTGTACAAGTCATGTTTTGTGTTGACCCACTTGATCTATGCAGTGGATCCTCTGCAGTGTCCTTTCCCATCTCTGTAAGTGGTGCAGTATTGCATCTGAGTTTCTGGTACTTTTAATTCTGTGGATGTGTATACTCACCCCAGAAACTCTGCCTGGACTAGGACAGGTGATCAAATTTAAGGTGGCACTTAACACATTGTCTAAGTCTGAGTGACTTATCTTAATCAAAGTGAAGATAGATAGTACAGTGACGTAACTTCACTTAGAGTCTGCCTGCTCTGTCTGAACTTCATTAATTAATATTTTTAAAACTGGGAGGGGGGGAACGACACAACACAGTTCTGGCAATTGCAGATGAGATTTAAGCAGGTAATCTTCCCCTAGACTTCCTTATGAGAGCAAAATGATACCAGGTTTCATTGTTAGTCTTATTGTATGTATGTCTTGCTGTTAAAATATTTTTGCAGGCTTGGACTGTGTTTGAAGGTGTGGAAGTGTGTGCAGGAAATATGAAGCCAGAACACCCTTCCACTCAGTAAAGCTCATCCCATGTTTGCACTAATTGAAGGTAGAAAGGCTATGTGATTTTGTTAATCTAGATCACATGGAGGAGATATGCTCAGTTGACTTCATTGCTTCTCCAGCGACCTGATGAGCCACAATAGGATGAAGGCATTGAACTTTGCAGCCAACTGGCTGTTAGTTTTCTTCTTGATTTAGCCTTTCTACTAGTGGATTTCAAAGCTGCCATGTGTAAAGAGAAGAAAAAAAAAACAGTATTGTTTACCTGCCAAGTATTCCCCAGATCAGAGACTGACAATATTTTGTAACTGGCATGGAGCCAAGGATGCCACTAGGGGGCCTGACAAAAATTGGCTCCACTGAAGGGTAAAGATTTCATTTCATTTGCTCAGGCTGGCAAGTTTAGTATTCCTGAAAGTAAGAGGTTGATAATGCCAGCTAAATCCGGGAATAGATGAGGTAGATTAGGCCTTCCTGCAGAGGTTTTCCAGTGCTCCATAATCTCACCCTGCCCTTCCCCTGCTAGACTGTCACAAGACTCTTTTGATGCACCTCATTTCTAACCTGCTACACTCATGACCTTCCCTGTATATGGAGATGGAGACCCAGGACCTAAAAGGAACTTAATGCCTGATCTGCAGCAGAACTGAGTAGATACTACACTGCCTTTGTTATAAGAAAATACTTTTGCTCCAAACCCTAGGTTTCTCAATGGCAAGGAAATAACAGGAATAATTTTCGGAAGCCAGGGATCAGGAAATAAATTATACAGCAGCATGTCCCAGAAAAGAAGGAAGCCCATGAACTTTGATAGTACTTGTAAATAAAGTGAAGGAGCAAGAAGGCAGTGGGCTTTCTCTGTATAGCTGTTGTGCATGTACATCTGGAATAATACACTCAGTTTTGAGCACTTGCCTAGCCTCAAATACTGATAAAGTGGAAAAAGTTCAGCGAAAAGCAACATATAATCAAAGGCCAGAAGGGACTGAGTTGAGGAAAAAGTATGGAGTTAAGTGTGCCAAGGCTGGCTAAGCTCAACGGAGGCTATAGCTCTAGTAGCAAAGGTTTAGACCTGAAATAAGAGGAAAGTCATGCAATAAAACAGAAAACATAAGTTTAATAGGGAATCTCAGGGGAAATTATTGACACTGAATATGTACCTGCCTGTGGAGTTGTGACATATGGACTCCTCCAGCCACTGAAACATGTGCTAATCCTGCACCACAAGGAGATGAGTTGGATGCTTTTGCTCACATCTCTTTGTTTTTGAATAAAATTCTTGTAACAACATCAATTCTCTCAGTTGAAAGGGGGAATTGTGAGAATAGCAGAGGGGGACTCCTGACATTTGCTAGTAATTATGTGCATTAAAATGTCCTGGGTTGCTTGAATTGTGCCTCTGGTAGCTATTACAGTTAACCTGTGAATAGATCTGGAAATTGTAGTTAAATCCACAGAACTTTTCATGTTCTTTGCCTAAACCAACTCAGTCTCAAGGCTTTTCACATGAACCTTGTACATTTTCTGTTGTCTCATGGCACAAAGATACTGATGGTAGGAGCCTCTTCTGTAGGTAAAAGTAGCTTAGCTGCTGGGAAAGTGGGGAGCTGGAGAAATAAGGCTGAAACTATTACAAGATGCTGCATCTGTACCTCATCACTAAGAAGGGAAAGCTTGATTAATGGTCTGGGACAGAAACTCTCCTATGTCTCTGCAACACCTTCACCGTGAGAGATTGTATTTGTCATTTTGAACTGGACTTGAAACCAAAAGGCAGCTCCACATGTTTATTGTGCCAATGCAGCCTTGACAGGCTGCTCATTAACTTTAAAAGCTTTTCCTTGGCTTCTCTTTCAGAGTTCAAAAGCAGATTGTAGGGCAGGTGAGGGCATCCTCATTTTATACAGGCCAGCTGCTTCCTGCCCCTTCCCTCTCTCCAAGTACCTGCACCGTGGTGAGTTCTGGACAGCTCCCTGTGCCTCAGATCTCCGAAGTCCCAGGCAGAGCTCTTCTAGGAATATAAAAATGCTTTATTCGCCTCTGGTTTTCTGGAAAGCTACCTTTCTTTACCTTTGTAACATCACTGCTACTGTGTGTTTTAGGGGCTTGCATATTGCAGCAATTGGAGCTAAAGACTGTACTAAAATGCAGACTCCGGCTGATTAAACAGCACCAAAGTCATTCTTTCGTAGATGCTTCTGATAACAGTAGAGGCCAGGAGCAAACCATTCTCAAAGACGTGTTGCTCTGTTTTCCAATTTTTAATTTATTGCTTTTGAAGCTGAGGGGAGGGAAAGAGGGGAAAAAAGACAAAGAAAGGCCTTGAGGCAAGCAGCGCTGTGAGAGGCCCGACAGTCCTGCATCCCAGCCAGGCCCCCAGCGTCCTGGTCTTTGTCCCACTATGTTTATCATTGCTCCATAGCCAGCCCCAATCTAGGGCCTATTGTTAGGGATGGAAGAAGCACATAGTGTGCCAAAGAAAATGTTCTGTGTTTTTCTGAGTGCCTGAACATAAGTCAGCAGGATGCTGGGAGCTGCCACACTAGACAGAATTATTAGTTACTATGCCAACTACTTTCTAGCAGCTGGTGCCCACCAAGGCTTTGTACTGAAAGCTTCCTGGACTTGTCACACCACCTGAATGCCCTGTGGGAAAGAAGCTGCTGCCCAAGATTGTCTTGCATTCCATGGCAAGGTGGGAGCACCGATTTATAAATGTACTGAGTTCCCTTATTGCCAGCAGTGGCCCTTGTTCATCCTTAGCTCCAGCCTTTGCAGGAAAGGATGCAAAATACTTCCATTGTCAACTTGTTTCCTCATTTAAAAGGAGGATAATTCTTTTCTCAGTTTGCTAGACCTCCAGCTATACTGACTCCTGCTGTGATCCTATCGGTTCTCACAAACTAAATGGGGTTAAATATAGAAGAATATTCTTCAAGAATGCTGAAGCTTCATTTTTACAAGTAATTTGAGCCTTGTTTGCATTGCCTTTCAGTGGGATGTAGGCACTTTTCAAATGTTTCAGAAGTGCCTGCTAGGTAAGTGACATATGAGGAACACCAGTATCCTTCATGAATTGGTATTGTTGCCTGCCGTACAGAAGGTAGTGTCAAACAAGTGCCCAGCTGTGCCATTGGAAGAAGGCTTCAGTTGGAATATAAATGAAAGCCCTATGTGTAATATTTATGAAACTTAAAAATCCTTAAATGTTTTTTGGGAACACTGAAAGCTTTAAACCCAATTTATATCCAAATCATGCATTAAGAAACTATATTCTGAATGCCTTGTACTCCTGCATCCCCACCCCTCCCCACCCCCCATGCCGGTTCTTTCCTCGTAATTTCACTTTAGTAAAAACTTTTCTTTGCCCTGTCCTCTGCTGTTGTCTTGTATTGTCCGGTATTACTCATCCCAGCAGTGGTTGTATTGTAGTAGACCCTGCTTTGTCAGATGTTTGAATGAGTTACTTAAGAATCGTGAATGCTAGAAGTGTAGGCTATCATTAGTGTTTACCATTATCATTCATTTAGTATGGACTTGCTATATGTCAGATACCTCTTCATAACTATAAGGTTCTCAGTGAGTGGCGTTCTGTGGTCTGGTCTCGTTCTGTACAGAGACTGGATTTCATTGAGACTTTTTTTTCTGTACTCAATGAGCAAATGTATTATACTTTATTAGTATTTAATATTTTGGTACACTAGCATTAGTTCCTAGTATAGGTGTAAGTAGTTGATTACATAAGGGGTGCTTATATTGGAAAAGAGCTAATGAATTAGAAAAGAGAAGTAGAGCAGAAAGGGAATTTGGAACCAGAAAACCTGGAGATGAGTGCATGATGTTCTAGCACTTGTAGGCTGGATTGTGATCATAACAGCATGGAGCCCTGTTGAAATTGGTCTCTGAAGCAAACCTGTATCTTTTGTGGTGCAAAAAAACCTGCCACAGAGAGGTCTTATGCTGTCAGCGAAGAGGAAGAGAGAATTGTGGCCCAGGCTTTATGAACACTATAGTTGAAAGAAAGGAACAAAGAGGGTTTCTTGCCAAAAATACTGAGTAGCCCTAGCAGCTGCTGGAAGGACAGAATCTTGCTTACAAAGGATGGGCCATAATGCCAAGGCTGAGATTTCCTGTACTGTATAGTGAAGGCCTGAATCCTGGCCAGGTCTCTAAACTAAGCAACTCATAAATAATCCTGAGCAAGCTGTGAGAAGATTGCTCACAACCAGCCTGGCTGACAGAACGAAACCCAATCTCTCCTGGTGGCACAGGCAGGAATTTCTATTTCCCATTTGTGTGTGTGTGCATCTATGCCTATTTCTGTCATCTGTATATGTAAGCAAATGACTATTCAGTCAAGTGTAGTGTTCAAGCAATAATCCCGAATTGAAAACAAGAAGGTCTGTGAGTACCAACTCTACGATCCTCACTTCCATTGGGGATGTGGTTTTTTTTCTGGTTATCTTTGGCTTTGACTAAAACAGCGTGAGTTATGAAAAAGCTTTTCCTTCAGTTTAGGGTATTTATGTAGTCTCTCTACCATGTGAACTCTATAGTATCTCTTAAGGTGTGAGGTCCTCTACAACTTTTTTCCAGCCTTGATTACTGTGCTGAGCTTGTTGTAGAATTCCTTAAGCAGAAGAGCTAACTTCAGGAAGGGTGCAAAGGTGCTGTCATGCTTCGATAAATCACCTGACAGACAGAGAGTGAGAATAGGAGCTGCACGATGATGCATTCCTGTGAGCATGGCAAATAGACTTGAGAGCTGGAGCATGTCTCTGGCAGCAGCATACTGAGACTCGGATCCTAAGCCCTGTTCTCCCGTACCAGGGCAAGCTTTGCCTTAGATGTAATATCAGCAACTTGATAATATGTTCTGTGGGGACTTTCCAGACCTGCAGATGAAACATCTCTCTACAAAAGTGATCCTAAGACTTGCAAATATGCAGGCTTTCTGTTGCCAAATATTTAACACTTACATTATAAAAGGTTGAAGTTATGTATAACGAACTTACTGATTTCCATGTGTAAAAGAGCAAAACCCATGGAAGCTAATAGAAGCATATTCAATCCAGTAGAATTCTGCAGGCCATGAGAGAAAAATCAGTAGTGTTTTCAATATAGTATCTGGAAGAAAAGTAAGTGCTGTTGTGCTGCATCATGTGGAGAGAAGGTATTGGAATTGCAGGGAGTTGTGTACAAGACTGTCTATGCTGCAAGAAAATGTGACTCAATTTTTGTGGTTTTGTATATTTTTTTTAAGTTTAGTTCTTCCTAAAGATTTACTAACATAGTTTCAACAGTGTTTTCCTGGGTAGTTTAAACCAAGCTTATCTGAGCAATATTATATGCTAAAGAATCTTTTGGGGGCTATAGATCATATATTGGTTAAAACAGAAAAAGTGGATTAAAATAAGTTAGAAACCAAATGAAAGCATTTGAGAGTTCATTGAAGTGGATGAAGGTTGGAGCAAGGCAGCAATCCCAGTGCATATTTAAAAATTGGACCATCAGTCCTCAGTATTTGTATTTCCGTAGTAGTTGATCTTCTGCCATGTATCTCAAAACAAAAGAAATGAGGATGAAGAAAACAATACTAATGTTTTGCCATTCAGTTAGTGGTCCTCACAACACTATAGACTGCAGTGACTGTATGTCATCTCTGGCACAAAGCCAGTTTGGCTATCAGCAGGTCAAACTCTAGTGGAGTTCTCATTTACATTGGTTTTATGTCTTCCATTTCATCTTGACTTTTATGTTTTAGAACAAATCACTCAATCTTTAGCTTCCCAATCATTCTTTTGGATCAAAGGATGAATTTTATGCATTGCAAGGTTCTGCACTGGAGGTAGATATGAGAGAAGTTGGAACAGATGTTTGTTTCTAGAATTAATCACATAACTTGAATGAGTATCTTAAAGTGCTTGACTGAATTCTCTAACTTCTGACTGAGGCCTGAGACAGGTTTGGTTTCAGACCCCTGATGCATTAAACAATACTGGTTGCATTTTCGCAGACCAGATGGCCTGTCTAGTTCAATGTCCTGCTCAGACAGTAGCCCATGGAAGATTCTGTGGGAAGAGCATTAGGTGATGTTATGGAATGGTGATACTTCCCCAGTACTCTCTGGGGCTCGGTAACAGATGATCTTCTGGCGAGGAGGTGGTATCTTTATATATAAAGAGTGTTAGTGGCTCTTGGCTCTGTAGGTTTGTCTAATTGTTTTTGAACCCCTATAAATTTTTGGCATCTTTAGCATTCCTAGTAGGAAGGTATCCACAGTTTAATTATGTGTTATGAAAAAAACCTACCTCCTTTTGTTTGTTTTGATCTGCCCACCTGATGACTTCATTTGGTTTTTCCTGTGCCTTGTATCATGAAAAATAATTGTTCTCTATTCTCCTTCTTCCTGAAGCTCATATTTTTCGTATTTCCTTTCAGTTATCCTTATTGCAAGCTGAAGAGTCCTTATTTATCTAGTCATTCCTCAATATATAAGCTGTTCCATATGTTCGATCATCTCTACAGCATTTCTTTGTACTTTTTCCAGTTCTAATGTGTGCTTTTTTGAGAAGGGAGGAGGGACAGGGGTTAGAACTATCCTCAGTATGCAAGAGATGGATGCCATTTTGGTTTATATCGTAGAATAGTAGTGTTCTTGGTTTTATTCCCTATGTCTTTCCTAATAATTCCTAACACTGAGTTTGCTTTTTGAGAGTATTTTAGTGATGTTTTCATAGAATAATCTATTATAGCTGTAGCTATAAGGTCTCATTCCAGAGCAGAAATAACTAGTTCAAAGTCCATCACTGCAGAAAAATGGGATAGTGTTTCCCTGGGTACATGACTTCGTAGTTATTAAATTGAATGTCATCTACCAGTTTAATGTCTGCTCATTCAGCAATGTGATGGGTTTTTTTCTACACTTCTCAGTCACTTTCAGTTTTTCAGCAGCAAACTTTTTTTATTTCAGTCTTTTTTTTCCCCAGATCACTTATAATTGTTTTGAATAGCAGAGACCGCAGCACAGATTCTTGTGGGACCCCAGTGGTAATCTCCTTCCATTGTGGAAACTGTCCGTTTATTCTATCTCTGATTTCGTGTGTGTTAACTAGTTATGAAATGCGTGAGAGGTAACCCCTTTATCCTATGTTGGCTTACTTTATATAGGAGCATTTAGAATGAACTTACCAAATTTCTCAACTGAGAAATTGCTGGTGTGAAAAAGTTACTCTAGGCAGATGGACAAATACAATTGTTGTTTAGTTCAAAACAGAGGTATTGAAGATTACAATCTTTCAGTAGTACTGATAAGGAATTAATCGGGCTGTCTACTGAGCACTAACATGACTTTGGAGCTCCTGAATGCTCTTCAGCTTTCTATCTGGTGCAGTTGATGTTTGTTTCAGGGGCTGATCTGCAGTAACCTCCAGCTATCTGGGTGCATCCCAGTCCCAGCACAATCCTTTGTGCTTTTCAGCTGTCATCATGACCTGACCTTACTCAGGGGTAACAGAGACTCCAGCTGCTTCACATGAGGAAAAAGTCCAATGAGCTCTAACTTCAGAATGGATGGTGGAGTCTGTATACATGCAGTGGAAGGAGCAGATACTAGCCTTGGGGTGGGAGTTGAGTCCAGGTGACACCAACTTGCTGATAACCCATGTGGTGAGCTGGTGGGATTGGAGAGGAGGCAGCTGGGGCTCGTTTCAAAGATTCCTTGTGCCTTGACATGTCCTCCTTTCAGTTATGCTTTTTGTGGTTCTGTGCTCAGTTGGGGATGGTGCTGGGAGGCCAGCAGCACACATACCTCCATGGATCCAGAGCAGAGCAACTGGGTAACACCACAGTAGTAGAGTTTCACGACTCTATTACTGGGGCAGAATGGGGAAGGCAGGTTCAGAA
The DNA here is from genome assembly GCA_013398815.1 of Ibidorhyncha struthersii. Classification (NCBI taxonomy): domain Eukaryota; kingdom Metazoa; phylum Chordata; class Aves; order Charadriiformes; family Charadriidae; genus Ibidorhyncha; species Ibidorhyncha struthersii. The sequence goes on from VZSZ01008139.1 coordinate 76,413, forward strand.
GAGGGAAGCAGCTCTCCCAAGGTTAACCACAAAGCCAGATTTGGACCTATACAACTTGGATTTCCAGGCCTGAGTACTGCCAGCAACATTACAGTTACCACTTCTGCAAGCACTGGTGAAAGGAAAGGAACTGAAAGACTGAGAATCTTGTAGCGAAAGGGAGCATGGAGTAAGTAATTTATCCAGTGTTGCACTGAAGTATAATGGAAGCAAAGGACTGAGGAAGCATGGGTGGGATCTCTTGAACAGAGAAGTCTAGAGAAGGCTACCTACAGCTAATGGCACATAAGAGCAAAAGTGGTAGTGGTGCTCCAAGCAGGAGGAAGCCTAGAGGACACAGGGTGGAGACGCTGGCAGCTGAACTCCTTTTCCACTGGGTTGTCTTACTCCTCTGTTGCTGAGGAGCTGAGTATGGAGAGTGACCCTTTAGTGTTTAGAGTCCTTGTGCTCAATTTGCTTTGAAAGGGTGCACTAGGTTATTTTTGAGGGAGAGTACCTAGGACTGGTAGTTGCTTCTGGTCTTGTTTGAAACATCCTTCTGAGTATTTTAAGGGTTTGCTGTGATGATGAAGCTTGTGGGGAAAGGTGCAACACACTCAAGGGAAGCTGTGACATGTTCAAAGAATCTAGGTCATAAGTTTTGATAGGATCCTGAACCAAGGAGATTGCAGTTAACTCCCTTGCCAAAACCATGACCTACACTCTGAATCGTGGCATGAAATGTAAAATACACCAAGTATCTTTTACATCCCACTTACTTATGACATGCATAGGAAGTACAAATGAAGTCTGCCCTGGGAATCAAAGGAAATACTTGGAAAGAGTGGCTGAGAGAAACACGACAGAGATCAGCAGAAACATGGGAAGCTCAGGCATTGAAGACTGAAGGTTTTATTAGCCAGAGTGTCACGATTCAGTGGGTCATATGGCATCCTGTCTTGTGAGCACAAGCTGTGTGAGTTGCTGGGCCATTGTAGCCTCTTCAGGACACCTTGTGGTCCTGTCAGTCTGCCACCTGCTCTCTGCAAAGCCCCTCAGCCTTGTGTAGAAGTCTCTTACCGAGGCTTACAAACTTCAAAGCAAGCCAGTGAGCTTCTGTTGGTACTTATCATATTGCAGGCCACAGCTGAACTCCTACCGTATAAGCCTGGGTTGTAAGAGCTCCTGCCTCTTTGCAGGAAGCCTTTCTACTCTGGGAAAGGCTTGCATTACTCTAATGATGAAAGAAGTGAGCCTGTCTTCAGTCCTCTCGGGTCCTTTGGACTGTAATGGTATGGAGCCAGTATGTGCCCTAGTTGCAACCTCACCCTACCAGTCCTTTATCCTCCCTGTGGATATTGTACTGCATGTCTGTCTGCTATTCCGCTCTGACTGCAACATGTGTGCTTGGTGTAGGCCTTGTGTTAGTGTATTAAGAAAATCTCTACAAATCCAAATAAACAGTTATCTCAGTGATGGGAACCCTTAGCTCTTTTCCTGCTGCAACTCTGCCTCTCTTCAATGCTAATCAGCCACAGACATGCTCCAGTTTACTTTTTCCTTCTCTTTTCCTCTGTTCTCCTCAAGCATGGTGTTACAGCTAGTAATGTAGTCCCAGCCTGGAATTCAAGAAACTCCTTAGCAAGACGGCAGTTGGCACATGGCACCTCTAGCAGGTTTTGTGCTTGCTGGAGCTGCTTAATACAAATTCATAGCTGGCTAAGTATTAAATGATTTTTAGGAAGCAGCAGTGCCTTGTAAGCAGGAGTCCTTATGCAGAGTTGTAAAAGCATGATGCCTTTTCTTTTCTCAGAGCTCCAGAGAATCATTGTTTTGCCTGGGAAGGAGAGATGGAGAACAGTGTCTTCAACAAGGTGACACAGAATCAGCTGGTACATCCCAACTGTCAGGTCCATTTTGCTGTGCAGCAACTTCAGCAGCAGAAACTTCAGTCACGACAGCTGTTGGAGCAAAGCCAAGCCCGACACCAGGTAACTAAGAAAAAATCCGGCCTGGAATGTAGCAGTGCTGACTAGTCTTAGATGTGCAGAACCAACTCAGAGTCAGTACATATGGCACAGCTTTTGTGAAGGAAGTAGATCTTCAAGTGGGTTGCAACAAAACTGAAGTGATTTTGATACTGTAGTTCCCAATGGTTTCTTCCACTGCACTGGCATCCTCCTCTATTTGGCTACTGGCATACTGCTGATTGCTTTTCTTCACCAGTTCAGGGTATCCTCTCATAGTGCCTCAGACAGCCTTAGAACTGTCTACAGTCTCTACAGTTCTTTGTCACTTAATTTCATCACTGATGATATGTTCCTCCTTTGACTTGAGTTCTTCCTGGGTAATGTTTCAGGCTGGGTCGCTGTTATATTTCAGTGTTTCTAAACATAGTGTCTTGAAATTGTGTTGGCAACTGTCATCTGTGGCAAACAGACCCCATCAAGGCTTTATCTTGACTAAATTCTTCTCCTCGTGGATGTCTTCTCATATGATGCAGTTATCAAAAGAACAGTATGTTAAGGGGACTAAAAAATTATTTAGGAGAATCTTCATTCTTTTGAAGAAATGTATTAATTTATTTTAAGAGCCTTCAGTGCGCAGGAGGCACGGCCATTGACCCTGATGCCAGATCCAAGTTTTTTCTGCAACCCTGAAAATCTTCTCCAGGCCCCCTACACATTTTGTTATTACTATATTTAAGATCTCCTTTCACTGCTTTGCATGGAACTATCTGACAGATACATGACTCCTTTGTTACAACTGCGAGGAGATAAGATGGGCTAAGTGTCCAACAGCTAGAGGAAATATGAAGAAGGGTTTGTATTACTGATGTTCTGGATGACACCTAGATGCCAAGGGTGGACCACTGTGTCTGGAATAGCATTTCCATCCTGCCTGGGCTACCTTCCAAGGTTACAAGAGTTCATTGATGCACTCATTACCTTTCTTTGTTATTATGGAGAGAGGTGTGTTTGTTCTTCTCTGAGTGATGTCCAAAAGGCTTCCCTGCTAAAGGGAAGGAAGTCTTTGGGTGAACAAATTTTCACTCAGAGATTAGTCTCTGTTAGGAAGGAGCTATTTGCTGGGGAGACTGGTAGGACTGGACTCCAACAAAACCATGAACAGAGCTAACATGCGGAGGTTTGAACACCCACTCTCCCTCCTGTGAAGCAAATAAGTCGTTAGTCAGGATCCTTGAGAATAGGTTATAGGCAAATTGCCTTCATCCTTTTCTGGGGCACATTGAAGGAGAGGCTTTTCTGCCTTTGCTCCTTGCAATCCTTTCAAGGCCCTCACTTAGCCATGCAGTTTCCATCCTCACATTCCCTCACCTACAGTCTTCTTGCTCCCCCTCTGAGCAGAAGGTTGTGTTTTCATCTCTATCCAAGGGGCTCTGGGTGGGCAGCTGTGGCTGCTCATGGGCTCAGGAAAGGGCTGTAAGATGGCTTGTGCCTGTGAGGAGGCTGGAGCTGGCCATGGGGCCTGGCTGAGCCCTCCTCTAATTGCTGGCGTTGAGCTGATGTTATTCTTGGCCTGGGACAGAGCCATTACTCAGGAGTTTCTGTTAAAGTGATTCTTTGTTAAACATCCTCTCACCCCCACATTGTCCCCCTCCTTTCTCTCCCTCCCTTCTGCTTCTCAGCCAAGCAGTTTGGAGTATTGAGGCGGCTGCTGTGCCGTAGGGCTCAGGCTGCACTGAAATTGCCATTAAGGAAGAAAGGTATTTGCTGAACATGGGGGCTTTCAGACTTTCTGTAGTAAACCCCACATCTTAATAAAATGATTGTCTCTTGGACACTTTCTCTGCTATGAGACATTGTATGGAGTCAGCCAGACCTCCCCTTCCAGTTACAGTTGACCGATCCTCTGATGCCCCTCCCAGCGACTGCACTACCCTCAACTTCATCTGTCTATCCCCTGCTCCCTCTGCAGTTTCCTGTCACTAACCTCTTTCTTCTGCTAGTTAGCTTCTCAGACTTCAGTCCTTTGACTCAGCCTTTTCAAAGAACTGCCTTCTGTCTTCTGCTGCTTATATACTCCCTGCCCTATATCTCTTTCCAACTCACGCTGCTTTGACTTCCATTCCACCTTTTCCTGCTGGCCATCATTTGTACTTTCTTTTTCCCCACCGTTTATGTAGCTTATCCTAGCCTTCCTGGCTTTACCATATTTCCTAGTCAGTGTCACCTCAGCTACCCATCTCCCGTTGCCTGCTCTTTCCCTTCTGTTCCTTCCCACGTATTGAGATCTACTCCATCCTTTGTTGTCTTGCCTGCAACATTCAAGTTCCTCAGCCTCCTCTCAACAGAAAAAAATATATCCCCAAAAATGGAAGGCCTATCACTTGAAAGAGTTTAATGATCTCTCTACTTTGGGGAATGCATGCAGGATATCTCCAAGCCTGTTTCATCTGATTGTTCAAGTTCTTGTTTTGGTTGGAAGGCAGGCTAGTCATTTGTCAGTAGTTGAAGTGCATTTATTAATATATCTCAAGGCACACCCTGAGTATGGCATGACCATATGACATGACTAGATGCCAGTCTTTCCTTCTCTCTGTGACAAATGGACTAGTCATATGCATATGGATAGCATGTGAACAAGTAACAGAAGCACCATGATTAATAACTCAGGCAAATGCTTCTGCCTGTACATTAACCAGTTCGATATGTTGGAGGTAAGATGGATGCGTTGGAAAGCATGGAAGTACCTAGTCAAGTATTTGTGTAATAAGAATACCCCCATCTGCCATGCAGTGGATGTATCTTATCATGAAGGCTTATTGCATACTTTGTGGCAGTACCTACTCTTGGTTGAGCGCTTTCCAGACGCTTAAGAACGATGATTTCTCCTCCAGGCATTTAACAATTTGCAGAGTAGCAAATACTGTCTAGGTGGAAGAAAAGGAATAATAACCAATTTTCATTCATTGTATTTGGAAGTTAGTTCACGCAGTGTAGTGTTGTGTAAATAGATCTTTGATGCCAGAATAGGTACTTCATTCCCTGGACAAAAAGAAAAACACCAAACTGACTGGATGAGAATCTAAAAAACAAATAGATGCAGTGATAGGGCCCAGGAACAGAGACAATACAGAGCCTGAGAAAAGAGTAAAAAAATAGAATGGGGTAGAGTTTGAAAGTGGAGACAAGAAGCTTAAACCTGGTATCAACGAAATCAAGGAACAAGAACTACAAAATCACACCAAAACACAAGAAAAACAGGCTTATAGCAGTATTTTTAATGTTTAAAGGAGTCTTTATGTGACACATTATGACCTCGATGTTAGTATCACTGCTGCAGTTGGCAAGGTAGTTAATATACCATCATTGTTTATTCTCTAATTGTTTCCTGTACTGGAAAGATGCCAGTAGCTGTTAGGGAGGTTCCTCCTTCTCTGTGTGGCTATGTTCTGTCTGCTTAGCCTAGCATCTACTGGGTTTAGAATTTTATGCCAAACATTTCACAAGGGAAAAAAGCTAAATTAAAACAAGAAAAGTACAGTTGTATAGTGGAATGATCCCCATCAGTCCTGCTTATATCAAAAAAGCTCATGGTAAACAAAACATAAATCATGTTAAAGAGTTGCTGGTCAGTTATGATCACATTTGCAATCAGAAGCTTAATTAGATTTTATGCTATAAAACATTGGGCTAAGTTAATCTTAATTAATTCTCAATCATTTAAAAATGGTATGTTCTCAAGATATTCCTGACTTTCTGAAGTTCAGCAAATTTTTTTCTTTTAATGTATGTGACTCTCTTCTGAATTCCCTACAGTTTGTTTAGATCTGACTGGGAATGTTGAGTATTCAGATTAATATTCGTAGTGTTCCTAGAACTATGCTCTTCCTGCCTGAGGACACAGGGACTTGAATGCAGCCTTAAATATCATTAAACTGTTTTCTAAACTATTATATATTGGACTGCTGTCAGATTTGCAGTCTCTCTTCCCCTTCAGTCTCTTGTTCATTCTTGTTTTGCAGCTTTCTCCCTCAGATTGCTTTCCCACTAAATTAGCTAACTGCCATTTTTCCTGTTCGGGTCTTGTGATAATGATGAGTCAAAGTCTCAGTCTAAGCAAAGCAGAACAACTGTTCTAAAAGCAGTAGTCTGTGCTGATTTATACCAGCTGAAATTTCGTCCCCATGTTTCAGATCCTGTCACTATTATTAGAATTATGGTACCGCCCAGATGTATTAAGTATCTTTCCAATACAATGATATGGCCTAATCCTTGCCCTAGAGAGCTCCTGGTACAAGAGGGGGACAAAAGAGAAGGCACCAAGTCACCTTACTTTAGTATATTTTAGTCTTGTTCTGAAGAGTTTACCAAGGAAGACACACTTCAGGACAATCTGATCATACCACGAATTTGCTCTTTAAATTTGTTGATGACCCTGAGATGCTCCTCTTGCTGCAGTTTAACACTATGACAGTTAACAGTACGTTTTGAACCTGTTCTTTATTGCCACTTTGTGAATTTTCAACTCAACTGATTGTTGCATCCCAACTGATTTAACTGAATGCGTTAATGTGTGTTCAAAAGAATCTCTGCTAAACAATTTACATGACTCCAAAGGTCTTCCAAGCCTTTTAATTCTCTGTATTTTTGCAGTGTCATCTGAAATGCAGTTGCTTGTCTAGAAATGGTGGGGTTTATTTTGTTGGGTTTGGGTTGTTTGGGTTTTTTTAATACTTAAATCCTCATCATTGTTTATTGCTTGTAAACATCTCAGTTTCCAGCACCTAGTGATTTGGAACTAGCAATATATTGTGTATGTGCATCTGTCTGTCAGTTTGCATATGCTGCTGAGTGATTTTCATACTTGTTGATCCAATTTAAACTGAATGACTATGGGATAGAAATCTCAAAGCTATGTTTCATATAAATTTTATGAAAATAAAGAGCTATATATCTGGAAAGGGGATTCAGCTACTACATAGAGGCAAAGGCTGTAGCATGAGGCCGCTCCTACTTAGACAGCAGAAAATCAACAGAAGAATGCCCCAAACACATGAAGGGAGGCATAATTTGGGGCATGCTTTATATTAGATACTGTAAGATTCAGCCCCAAGACAGATTCACAGGAAATGAGCTTCGTTACCTCCTCTGGTCACAGAATGAACATGTTTTTGCTTGCAACATTTGTTCCGTTACTGTGCTAGGGATGGGTGTTAGATACAGGGATAGTAAGTGCCAGGAACATTCTTTCTGTTTTTTAAGATCATTAATATATCTGCTTTTCTTCAAAGTACAACAGTACCTCCCTGGTTTTAATCATGAGCAGCCTCAGCTCAGCTGCTACTAGCTAATATGCTTAGATGTGCATCATCCTTACTGATAAGCTGTACATGTTGAGATTTTCTAATTAAAAACTATTATTTTTGCACTGATAACACTTTGTGTATGGTGTTCATGTGTAGATGTGGAAGCAAGGAGAGGAGTGATCTAATGAGGCAAATATGGGATTGGGAGTCAGGATCTTCTCTGAGCTCGCAACCTAGCTTTTCATCTTGCTTCAGTCTGTGGCTTCGGGAAAATCACTTTCTCAGTCACTGCTAACATTCTTCATGTGCACGATAGGGTTAATGCTGTCCTACCTCCCCAGAGAATTATGCAAGAGAATTAACTCACTAATACTTTACATGATTTTTAGCTAAAAAGTCTCATAGTGTTCTAAGTGCTTTTCAGTTTTGTAGCCCTAAGAACTTGTCAGGCGAGCAAATGTCTCCTTGACATCAAGTTAAATCTGCCAGCCTGGTAGCGCAGTTCAAAGTTTTTTACTTGCAGCAGCAATAGTTGTAAGGTGCTACCTGCTTCAGGACTGCCTCTGTCAGGGTTTGTCTAGGCTTCTGCTCTCCCTGAGCCTTCAGAATCCTGAGTGATGAGGTCTGTCTCCTACTTTTTGGATGTGCTAAAATCTCTTCCCAACCCTTCCTTTGTGTGGTCGGGCTCTGCTCTCTCAGCTGCCCTCTTTATTTGCACAGTAGCTTCTCCTGGTTTCCTGTCCTGTCCCTGTGGAGTTCACAGCAGGGCAGTATGCTTTGTAGCTGAATCCAGAAGCCATGGTCTGTGTCAGCTTCCAGTCTCCCCATCCTTGCCTGGAAAGCAGCCAAAATCTCAGTACAGCATGGAAACAAAGGCCTTTTTGGAAGGCTGTTACCCCCAAGAAAAACATGCATGACCTTTCTTTAGGCAGGTCTCAGCCCAGCTTTTGCTGATCAGATGTTGTTAGAGCATCCATGCTTGTTGTTTCTTCAGAGTCATGGACCTCTTTGCCGATGCATGTTAACACAGGGAAGGGGTTTGTATGCTTTGTGTACTCCAGGATCGTAGTGATTTTAATAACAAAAAGAACTTAGAGGAAATATGCACAATATCAAACAGAGCACAATGAAATGTCACCCTGAATAAGAAGGGGGTGCAGTGACTTGGTGGTCTCCATCCCAACCCCATGATTTCTCAGACTCAGATGCAAGAGACTAAACCAAGTTCCATTTTAGTTTATTTTGCTGGGGGGAGGTGGGGTGTGACTGCTATTTTCCAGACTTGCACTTGTACCAGCTACTTATTCAAAATCTGAAAGCTGCAATCAAGGTAGAACTTCAGGGAAGGGAGAGGTTAAGAAGGATTGGGAGCTCAAGGGCATCTTGTCATTGAGCTCTAGTTAGGAAACAGGCCTGTTTTGGCTCCTGCACTTCCTTTTCTCCCTAGAGCTCTGCCTGTCAGAAACGCCTTCCCACACACCACTGCCCTGCCATTTGCCAGAGAATTGCGGGGGAGAGGGGCTTTTCCTGTCTGTGTGCTGAGACTCAGCCAGTCCTCAGACTGTGGTTTTCTCTGGAGCCTGGAGCCCACTCACTGTGGCTTTGTGTGTTTTTCACCAGAGAAGAGACTGAGGACAAACGCAGCAAAGGGCACTGCTCCCAGGGTCACGCTGAGGTGACTGGCAAGTGCTCAGCTATTCCCCTCATCTCCTGTCACTGACCTCTATCTGCCAAACTGCGTGGTTACGGTATTGCCTCTTTGCCCTGGGAATCTGACTGATTTCAAGGAAAGACAAGGCAGAACTCCCAGCAGGTTGCTCCTTTCTGAAGAGTTGAGCAGTTTGCAGAGCTCTCATAGGGAACCATTCTCCTGTTTTGCCAGTCCACTACTCAGTTCTCCTCTGTCTCATAACATGCAGATTCTTTTGCTCCCTGTGACAAATCTCCAACATACTCTCCCACCTGCTGTAGGAATAGAAATATTTTCTGTTCCCTGGTATTACTGGGGATTTCTTCTTTGTCAGCTGCTGACCTAAAGTCTCTTTTTCAGACAAGGTACCCTAGAGCCTTTCTTATTCCAAGCACCTATGGGGTTAGATTGAAGACCTGGCATTGTAGCATCTTCCACATAACATTTCTTTCTTAGAACTGTGTCTCAATCCCACCTCCCCCACAAAGAATAATTTAGCAAGAGAAATGCAGAAAGTCAGTTGAAGCAATAAAAGATTTATTTCTTTGTGGATGGGAGCCTGCTGCAAGATTAGATTAAGGATAGGACCTCTTGGTTTTTAATCCAGAATAGTATCATTCTGTGGCAGTAATGAGCTTGTCTGCCTTCCTAGAAGTTAGTCCCAGCTTCCAAGGGTGTAAAATTCAGCTCTAAAACGTACTTCACTGACTTGACCACTCCTTTTTATGCATGAGACTGTCCCTGGAACCCTGGGGTTGCCTTCACAAGGCAGATATTATCCCTCACAAAAATGTCACCCACCTCCATCTGCACTCTCAGCAATATTCAGAGAGGTAATCGTCAATTACTATGGTACTTTTGTTTTCTTTTTTTAACCAGGCTCTCTTTGCCAACTACTCACAATCCAGCACCAGCCATATATCTATGCCAGCCAGCTCTGATGCCCGCAAGACATCAAGTGCCACTTCTAGTATCCAGAAGGCAGCCAGTTTGCACAAAGTGATGCCATCGCAGAGTACGCCTTCTCAGCTGGTTCCAAAGCCTCCAGCAAACCACAGGCAGGCAGTGGTCAGAAAGGCTGCAGCTCAGAGGATTTCCAAGTAAGTTTTATCTCTTCCCAACCACAACAGGGACTTGGCTCTGGTTCCCCCGAGAAGGAATATCAGAGAAGAACCTGTCTACATGTGATGCTGATGTAGATCTTCTTGGCTATGCTGTCCAAGATAAATCTTAGTAACCTGAGCTGTGTGTACTGAAATAGGTGTGCACGATATTGCAGTTTCATGTTTCACGATGGTAAGGTAGGTAAGGCTGTAGCATCATACAAACATAAGGACATGGGAACTGCCAGATTGAATCAGAGTATTTGATACAGGGTGGGACTCAATTACCGAAATACAGATTGCTGGTGATATTTTAGATGCCCAGGGCTATTCCACCTGACCTCCAGCTGCTGCTCCAGATGAGCACAAGTCTTCTGTAGATCTCATGTTGTTTGTGCTAGTCCCATGCAGATGTCTCAGATAACTTGAGAGTACCAAGTATGGTACTAGGCATATATGTTTAGGCACTTGAGTCACTCCCTTCATGCTTAATCTCTGATGGGGGCTAGAATCTGGTGGGTCAGAAGAGGCTGCCAAAAAAAAACCCAAAACATTCAATATCCTTAACAAGCTTATCTGCCCTTGAAGCAAGTTTCCCTATAAATTTAACACACAGTGACTGACTTAACGCCTTCAAGCACAAGTGTTTATTTCATTTAAAGTGTTTATATTGCGCCTAGTGTAACAATAGCTTTCCTCATTATCTGTAGAAATCCTTCTTTTAACTTTTACTAAGCTTTTAGTTACATAGTGCTTTCCATTCTAAGGTAGATGTATTTGGCATGTGTTATCTTTAAAAACAAACAAAAATCACCACGAAGTGCTGCTTACTGATTGTAAGTTTCCTTCCTTTCCATTTCTTGGTGTGTCTTCTCTTTTGTGCATTATAAGAGAATGTGAGCAAGACTTCTGGGTTTTCTTCTTATGCTTTGCCTTTCTTGGTAGCTTCCTCAGCTCTCTGTTTGTCTCCTCTTAAATGATAGAACTGCTTTAGACTAAATCCTTCATTGGGTTTACAAGCTGCCCAGAGAGGTTGTGGAGTCTCCCATACTGGAGACATTCCAAACCTGCCTGGACGCCATCCTGTGCAGCCTGCTCTACGTGACCCTGCTCTGGCAGGGGCGTTGGACTAGGTGATCTCCAGAGGTCCCTTCCAACCCTGACTGTTTTGTGATTCTGGGTTTTTCCTCATATATCTTCATACTTGTTTCATCCTTGAATACTGAAGGGCAAAAATGGCATTCACAGCTTCCTCCCTTATACTTACTCTGCAGCCACAAGAGTTGTAAAGCTTTCAGAGCAGGTTCCTGTGAGGTTTCCTGATTCCGTGTTTGCTTCCTGTTTAAAAAGACAAGCTTTAGTAAAAGATTACTGATGAAAGACACCTTATGAAGATGCTAGGGCACTCAGTGTGTGTGGATCAAATCTGGAACTGCAAGGCGTATTTAAGGAGCTTGGACAGAACTGCTTTGAGGAAGCTTGTGTGTTTCCTGCCTGTACTCTTGCTATCTTAAGAGACAGTACATTGAATTAATCCCCCAAAACTATTTAAAAAGAAAACAAGTTGTTAGTAGACTGTCAACTCGGCAAACGCAGATGTGAGCATCAGGTCTGACAGGTATATGCTGGTGGGTTTACTCTCCGATTTCTTTTATGTTGGGTAGCTTATGTTAGTGCAGGTGACAGGCTATGTCAGTGGGTTTCTCTGCTGGGCAGGAGGGATGTGTATTTGAAGATGCCGGTGTGCTGTGCTCACTTTTTGGCAGAAGAAATGTTTATCCTTGTGAGATGGAATTGCAGCTCCTTGGACAGACTTTACTTTGCTGCATTTTTGTGGTTTCTGCTCTGTGACAGGCAGGAGTGTGGGAAAACCGGAAAAAGTTCAGCACCAAAAATGCACAGAAGGGGGAAAAAAAGCAAAAGATTCCTTCAGAATTTCAGAAAACTAATCCAAGTATTGAAGGCTGCAAGGAGCCACTCCGGAAATACTTTCCAAGTTGCCTTTCAGTCTCCAGCACGAGGCTCCAAACCCATTCTTGCCATTCATGGGATCTTGCAGTAACATTTTTTCACTTACATGGAAAACAGCAGTGCCCAGCTATATTTCCAGTATAGTGAGAGCTGGTTGTTTAAAAAACTGCTATGTCTCAGTCTAATTTAATCCATTCATTGTTGTCAGGAAAAGACCAGAGATGCATCGACAGAGGAGAGTGAATGGAGAGAAGCTTCTGTGTCAAAGGAATATAGATAAGAGAAGAAAAATGTCTTGCATGGTCCAGCCTGTTCTTTACAGTCCTTGGTTATTCTGTACAAAGTACTCTCGGACACTGTGTGTAGTCTGGTTTCAAAAAACTCCAGTGGCACAAACCCCACCATGTGCTATAGAAGACTATTTAAGAATCTAAACAACCTTATTATCAGAAAGTTTCTCCTGATGTGCAATCTGAATTTTTCCTTTGTTTCATCCTGTTGTACCTTGTTCCTCCTTCCTGAACCATCCCTGAACACTTTCCCTTGCACAATATTTTCCATCTCTTGAATATCCTTCTGCTACTTGGAGTTTCCTAATGTTGCTTAGACTTGTTGAGCTTTTGTTAACTTCAGATAGTAGTGCCACCTGCCAAGTCCTTAATTGTCTTGAATCTACTGTATTTTCTTCAGTTTGTCAGAGTGCTTGCATTGTGGCACCCAGAAATGTACTTTTCCAGTGTGGGACTACCCTATCCTTAGGTTATGACATGGCAAATATCCCTCTCCGTAACATCTAATCTAATTCTGGCTTTTTGGCTGCTTCATTTCTCTGTCAGGGTATTTTTAATTTGCTGCCTGCTCTCACCCTCTAATACTTGTTGGCTGTTTTCCTGATCTCTTTCCTCAAAGAATATCTCAGTGCTATATGTTATTTCCACAAGACTCGCTGAAACCAATCCCATTCTGTTGTTCAAGCTCTTGTGTCTCTCTTTTTTTATTTTCATATATTTCAGTAAGCCAGACCTTATTTCTCTGTCTTCTCTCGCACCACCTGGCTTTTGTTTAGCATCTTAATAAAGATCATCTTTTTAAAGTTGTTTGTAGAATTTCTGCAGAGACTGGACTGTGAAGACAAATTAAAATCAACTTTTGTCTCTTTGACCTATCTCTTCCTTGCATGCTTTATCAGTTCTCTCCAGCCAGCACACGTGGCTTCCAGAAGAGGAAGAAAAGAATAAGAAATAGAAAACTCAACTAGAAACAGAATGAGATGCTAAAGATGAACATTACTGACTAATTAAAAAATAATCTAGTAACTTGGAGACTTCCCTGGTTAAAACATAAAGGAAAACAATTAATGGAACAGCCAGACAATTCAGTCTTGTCTTTTCAGTTCCTGGCCTCTCTTGTTTTCTCAGTCTCTCAACGTGTAAAAGGTGGTAGGTTGACTTTATAATGGATTCTGTCCAAAGCAGACTCCTTGCTTAAGCTAACAGAGTGGAAAACGGGTGCCTGTATTAAGGTGTGGAAAAAGAGTAACTGGTAGGAATGGTTTAATATGTAGCTCTACTCTGAAATGTAGCCCCATAAAAGGGTTTTGTGGGGCTTCATAGTTTTGATTAAATATGCTTATATCGCAAGTAGAAAGATAGTTTTTGAACAGCTAACTCAACAAGCTCTTCTTTCTTTCCAAGAGTCAGACTAGGTCCCTTCCACTGCTCACGTTGCCACTACTGTTGGCAGGTCTGTGAACTGTGAACTGCTGATAGCTGAGAGCAACATTTTAAGACAGAGATTGCAGATATAGTATTCGTAAGCCGTGGAACGGAGCAGATGTCCCTGGAAGCAGCATTTGGTGTATTGAATCTTCATGTTACAGATGACAGCATGGAAAGTAGAAAAATATATTAGCTCAACTGTCAGAACTCAGAGTGAACTGATACAGGTGGTAGACATAAAATCCTTCTGCTTTTAGAAAAGATTAAGTCACAATAAATACAAATTTCTACACTATCCTTCCTATAGTAACTTTTCAGAAACCTGCTCTCTAACTATGACAGCATCAAGTAGAGCAAGGCCTTCAACAGCCTGTGAACAGAACTATCAGTCAAAGAAAAGCTGTCAGTGTTAGACCACTGTGTGTAAAGAGAGGAAATGCCAGGTAGAGAAAAGGAGCATATTGTTAAAGATGTTACCAGGGAGAGAGCGAGCCCCAGGAGATCACCAAGTTTACCAGCAATAGACTGGAACATCACTATTGGGGTTGTTGATCAACATGGCATAATTTCTTGTACTGAACTTCTCTGTAAATGTCATTCCCAGCAACTCTATTCAGGATGCCTTTTGAAACAAATATTCCCTTCAAGTCCCAACACCACAGCACAAAGTCTTTCTAGCTTGTTCTTCTTTTATATATTTGCTTTGCATGGTGCCAGCAGCAGACGAGCCAAAGTTCTGCTCTATTGTAACTAGTACAGAAATACAGTAGATGTGATGCATTTCTCCAGGGTTCAGGAAATCCATCCCATGGCAGGATGGAGTCCTGACTGCAACTGAATATGGCAGTAGCCAGCTAGGACAGGCTGGCCGAGCCTGGCAAATGTGCCAAAAGTAGAATCATAGCCACAGAGTGAGCCATGTAAAATGCTATGGTTCTGGTTTGTATCCTGTCTTACCCACGTGTACTTATTCATAGGCATGGGTGAAGTGTCTTATATGAGCCGGGTACATCACACATACAGACTGAGTGCCCACTGCAAAGAGGACAGGCAGCAGGAGAGCAAGCATGTAACTGTTACTGGAACCCCTTTCACTTTTTTGCTACTGCTATACTGCGGCACGCTTGTTTTTTTTAGCTCCTGAGCATCTGGGTTAATCAGGCTGCCTGACCCTTAGACATTTTTTGGCAGCAAAAGCAGTGCATCTGAGAGACATGCCTTGATTTAACACCCTGACACAGCTGGGCTCACTAGGCCTGTAGCTCTTAGCCCTTGGCTAGCCTCAGATCATACACGCAGATACATATGTGGAGGTACCCTGTCCAAGAGCAACAAGCCTCCCTGGCTCTGGGTCTTCACATCTGTTGCTGTCCTCTTGTCAAACACGGGCTTTTCGTGATGTGAATTTGTTAGTGTCAGTTTTGTCCCCCCTGGACTATTAGACGCATTCATAGCGTCCCGGGAATAAGTTGTTAAAACAAAGCTGTTCAAAATTTAGTCAAAGTATTTCTTTGTCACGTGTGGAACAAGAGCATCCTCCAAATTTGCAGTCTCAGACTGGGCAGCTTAGGACTGGTTTACTGCCTAAATGAAGGAAGTCAGTATCAGTTTCAAGGAGGGGTTGGCTGTATAATAGATAGAAAAGGGCAATGGCAGATATTTATGTGGAGGGGACAGTGGGGACAGTGTTTTTGTTAGTACTGAAGAAGAAGAAATGGAGAACATAATGGATTGTGTTGGAGAAGTGGAAGCAAAAACAACACAGACATTAAAAGCAGGAAACTGAGAAAGGCAATAGGGTTTCAGCCAACCCAAGGAGGAAGAAAGTGAAAAGGGATTAACTCAGTTTAAGCGTTGAGTATGTTCTGGCACTGGAGCTTCCATGAGGACAGCAGAGAGAACTTGAGGGGTGAGCATAGTGTGGCGGGAGATCAGTGACCCAGAGGCAGATTTGAGAATGAGCTGCATGGAGGTGACAGTTGAAACTGCAAGAATCAAGATATGCTGTTGGTAGGCAGAAAAGGAGAGCAAATCTGTAGAAAGAAAGAGGTTCTCTAAACATAAGCTGCACTTTAACGTAGAAGTGTCGCTGTTCTGTTTTGGGTTTTCTTGTTGTTGTTGTACTTGCTGGCATTCTTGATGACATTTTCAACCACTAGTCTTGCGTTCTACCTACGGAAGGGTGAGCTGAATTAGGCTGTCAGTTGTGCTGGGTTAACAAAGTGGAAAAGCTAATTACGAGCATGGAATATCTATGTAAGAAGCATAAAGATCCATCTGGATTCTCAGCTCCCAGAAGAACCGTGCAGTACCAGCAGCAAAAGAAACAACAATTATGGATCCAAAACTCTCTCCAAGAGACAATAAATATAGAAACAGGCACCTCATTTGACAATAGCATTTCAAGTTATGGCTGACTGAAGTAAGGGATTGTGTTTTGCATATGTCATATCTACATCCCTCTTCCTTCCTGTATGGACTCCAATTTATTTCACTAAAATCCAATTGAGATAAAATACAGGAGTCCCTCACTAGCCTTTTAGCTGCCAGGAGCACCTGGATTACTGGCAAGTTGCTGACTTTGAAATCTGAAAGCAAAAGGTTTCAGACAAAACTATAGAAAATGCACACGTGTGCCTGGGTCTGTTAGTCATCAGGGCATCACATGGGGATTGAAGATTACAGTGCTCTTCTGGGGAAGAGCTCACAGTAACCGTGTAACACTGCAGAGCTGAGTAAGTGAAGGAGAAGGACTCTGGCAGAGAGACAGGAGTGTACACGCAGAAGTCTGGAGTGATCAGAATAGATGGCAGGATGGAAGAAAGGCAAGGGAGGGATAAAGGAGGAGAGGACGAACCAGGAATAGATGGATCAATTGCATAGATTTTAAGGACAGAATAGATCACTGCAGCTGCATAGCTTGACCTCGCCTTGTGAGTAGACCCATTTTTTTATGTAGGAGGGCACGGTCTCAGTTTGGTAATAAATCTTTATAAAAGTTAAAGGAAGTGCAGTCTTACTCTGCAGAATATAGCTTTGCTGTAACTCAAGTGCAAGATAAATGCAAGAGGAATTGCATAAAGTATCTGCTTGAGGACTGGCACTGGACTACTGGGGATTAAATGCATTCTGTGGGTCTCTGTTTCCAAGACAAGTGAGAAATCTTGCCTAAATGAGCTCTCTCTGCTGAGACAAGATGCAAGGACTTAATATTTGAATGCAGCATGTTTTTGCCAGCACGTGCATTTCTGTTCTAAGGTTGCTTAATCATTTTACTTCAAATCACTGCAGTAAGGTTACCACAGCATTACTAGTTGAGTTGTGCTTTGGTGGTCCAATACCACTTACTATCTCCTTTATCCTCCAGAATCAGCTTCCAAGGGGTGTGGGACAATTAAGTGTTTTAGGCACATCAAAGTCTTGGTGGTGGCTTGAGTGTCCATCTGTCTTGCTCTGCCTTTTTGGAGTCAGTTGCTGTCATTGCCTTTTTTGTGCCGTGTTCAGGCACAGCTTCATAGCTACAATCCCAGTGAGATCATAAAAAGTAGGAGAATTCTCAAATTTTTGTTTGAGACTTTTATTCTTCCTTGGTATATCCCTTCTTATCTCTGTCTAATTTGATGCTTTTACCTGTTAGGGTGACCTCCACTGAAAAGCAACCGAATGGATTCCAGAATAGCCTTCACAGCGCTGCATCCTGTGAGCCAGGGACAAATTCCACAGGTGAGTGCCAGTGCCGAAGACCTTCAAAGTGGGGGTGGGCATGCTGAGATGCTTTCATCTTTCTCAAGAACTGGCAGGAAAAAAATTTTCTCACCAAGAAGAAGAAACACAGCTGCCTACCCTGCATGTAGTGGTTCCTAGGTAACAGTCTGGGTTCAGCTGTGCAGGGAATTTATTCCTCCTGGGATTAAAAAGACTAAACAGAAGGGAGCAAAGGCTGAGTTTCATAAAGCTGGAAGAAGATGATCCCTAAAAATGTAGCTGGGGAAAAAAAACCCTTGGCTAAAATGGCTCCCCTTTGCTTTAGGTTTTGGCTCAAAGATGCTCTGTTGTTTAAGCTTGGCCTGTGATAAAGGGCCAGGACATTCTTTACATTTTTCTTCGGTCTTGCAGAAAAGCCCCTTAGTTCAGAAAGACATAGTTGAAACTTGTGAATCAGCTGCATAGTGAAGTCAGTCAGTAGAGGTGAAAGCTCCCAAAGGAAAATCACTGAGACTTATAGAATCCAATCTTCATCATTCCCTAGTGGGTAATTAATTAAAACAGGTTTATCTGCTGTTAAGGTCTCAGTAAATGAGGACCCAATCCATTTTTCATTGACACAAACCTATGAGCCGGTAGAATGTAGTCTTGATGAACCCATATTACCCATGGCCCACAGTAATTTGTGATGGTGCTGTAATGGAATATATGAACAAATTATCATCTAGAATGCTTTTAAAAATGATGTTTATCACCTTTGTTTTGCTGTGAAAACCCTGAAAACATGACTTGAGTATCACTAATGCAGTGATCTCTGTGTTTTCACAGGCTGAAAGAAAAGTTTGCATAGGGGTGAACTAATTAATCTCTTGGATATTTAGCTATGAAACTTAAAGATGACATTTCCATTATTAATGTCAGTGATTTTATTGCTGATCCTCTAGCACAAACATTCAGCTAATGCACTTATCGTACAGTTCCAAACTGCCTCCCATGCTTTACCACTTGCCAAAACCTCCAGTTATCCTACCAGACATTTTATAAGGTGAATAGCTATGGTCAATAAAAAAGACCCTACAGCACACTGGAACGTGACAGTGTAAGAATGGAATATAATGAGATTATCAAAATAAATAAAATTATGTCAACACATGTACCTGTATAGTTGAGGCAAAACTTCTGGTCTACTTTATAGTTCAAGTTGATTTTTTTGGTACAGTATATAAGGCAAGGCTACACATAAATTTACAAGTAAATGTAAAAATAGAGTTCTCAATATACTGACCAAACTGGTTTGTACACATGAAGGTGTTCATGCGCTGAATTCTGCCTTCTTTTTCACAGTTTTAAGAGCACTGTCACGGTTACCGCCCTGTAATTTTAACCTCTGCAAGACATTCTCTCCATGTCCTCTGGGTACTGTTGTTGTTACGTGTATCCATGATCTGTAGGTAGCATTTTTGTACCCTTCCCTGTTTCTGTGAATATTTATGCAGAGCATGTGTGAGCATTGTTGGTAATACTAATGATGGAAGGCAACAGGCAGAGCTACAGGAAGAATATAGGCTAGATAATAACTATAAAGTTCAGGGTAGTCACCCTCTCCGGGAATACTTGTAATCCAATGAGAACTGAGAACTTCAGCTCATGTTTCCTTCTGTAGGACTAGGTTAGCTGTGCTGTACTAAACTTTTACCCTGCCATTTAGCTAAGAGCGTGAGGGCTTAGATAGAACCCTAGTTTGGCTAGGGATAAGCTAGCAGAACCGTGGTGGGTGGGTTACTCCAAGCTTCCTTGTTGTTAGAAGAGGTATATAGCTCCAAGAACAGCGCTAAATATTGCGGTGATTGAACTAACTAGAGCACAATGTTTGTTCTTGGAAATGATATTTTCTTCAGCTTTGCACCAAGCCACTGGTATGCGTCAGAGGCTGCTGTGCCCAGTCTGTGCGTCTCAGAAACTACTCTGGTCCTTCCTGCAGGAACAGCTGTTTTTCTTCTTCACTCTCTCCATTGATTGCTTACACTAGGTCCCTGATTTCCCTCATCAGCAGCTTATTTGGGGTTACTGTTTCACATGTATTTAGTATCCTAGATACCAACTAGGGGGGTTGGAGACACAAGTCATAAAGCAGATTACAGAATAAACTGCAAGCATTTCAAGATAGAAGGCTGTGAAAAGTTGCAGAGATAAAAGAGGAACCGGGCAGAACTTCTGTATAAACACACACACACAAATGCTCAAAAATGTCTGAGAAGCTTGAATAGGCCTTCTCCTCTAACAGCCTATCTGAGATAGCTATGGGGCTCTGCAGAGAAGAACATAAAGGTGTTATAAGTGATCTAACCAAAAGCGAGGATGGTGCTCAAAGTAAGTGAGAGTCAGGCAGTATGGAAACTTTTAACTAGATTTTCCAGAAAACAGTTCCCTGGTGGTTAGTACTTAAAACTGTAGGAGAGTATCAGTTGTAGGTACTGTTGTGCAGTGGACTGAAGCTGTTGAGGACAGATCCCTTGAGACAAAGTAAAAGGAAGAATAAAAGTCAGCATTTCTGCAAAGCAGCTCAGGATTCTGAAACAAGCCGCCTCTACAATGAAAGTGTGGCAGCCTCTCATCCCTATGGCCTCATCCTCATTTCATGGAGAGGCAATAGTTGTGTGTGAGCTGTGTGCCACTGGTGTAATGAGAGAGAAGGCAGAGATTCTCACGAGTATCTACAGAGAGGAAGCTAAATCTGCAAGCTGTCATTTGGGTGTTATTTGTAGTGTCTGAACAGGCAGTTTCTTATCAAAGTTCATGAAAGTTTAACAAGATTTATTCTATTAAAGCAATACTAAGAGTTACTACCTCTAGGGAACATTCATAATGGTTCTGACCTGATTTTTCACTGAAATTGAACACCCGGCCGCTAGTGGGTTGTCAGTCATTCTGAAAACACAGCCATTATCACATTGCTTTTTATTCTGTGTTACTTTGAGGGTCCCTCAGCATCACAGATTGTTTCCTGCTTCATAGAATTTAGCAATTCAGCTAGTATTAGTGAATTAGGGTGATTGAACTAAGAATTCTCTTTTCCAAGTATTCTTCAGAATATAGCTTGCTGAGTAACAGCTAAGCTAAGTAGTATGGTGGGTTATTCAGTTCCAGGTTGTCTTTATGAGGCTGTTTGATATGGTGAGTTCAGATGATGAAGGAAGGAACCTACAGGCTTGTCTTCACACACACACACACCGGTATATATTAACAATGAAAGGTGTATGGAGACATTTTGCCATATTTCGCTGGTTTATTTTCTGTTCCTCTCTAATGGCATTAGGTGAATAGTGTATGAATTCTTTTTCTCAAGAAAGTGAAGTTCTGGGGGGAAAAAGGTGTCATTTTTCCACCTGAATTTCGCTTTTGAACTACTGCAAGAAACATCAAGAAAGTTCTGTAGCTATGTGGAAGACCTCATAGTTATAAATTTATTGTAGTTATTATTCTTCCTTTTTGAAAATGCTAACACAAAGCAGGTTTAGGGAGAACAGAGGATGAAGGGCACTTCATGAAAATATAACATCGTCCCAGGCAACTTCTCTGTTCCTGAGCTGGGTTCTTGTCTGCAAGAGCCTGGAGACAGGAACAATCTGAAAGCATAGTTAACCCCTCAGTGCAGTTGTGGAGTGGATGCACAAGGTGATGGTCCCAGCTGATTTTATTTGGTTTGGTTTCATTTGGAAAGGTAACAGCAGCTATGAGTGAAATCTGTCTTCTGTCTTTGTGCTTCTGTTTTGTTTGCTGCCAGCTTCTTGAGAGTTTGTGAAATTTTTATTTTAAAAGCTTCAAAACCAGAATGCCTCTGGGGTTCTCTTTTGCTATTGCAAGAATATGTGCTGATAATCTATATAATTACAAACAAATATGAATCATGATTAAAACTGGGCAAGACTACTACCTGGCTCCAGACTTGTAAGGACTTTCACCTTTTCATACTCAGGCTGATTAACAGTGATGCAGTTTTATTGTGCTAATGTTTATATTACTAGTGTCTATGTGACTTTTGCAATACGTGTGCTGGGAGAAGAAAAAAAGCATTGGAGTTACTGATTGGAGGAGGTAAAAGTTAGTAATATGCTGTCTGAATTTGACAGCAGTGAAGACTGCTAATTCATGCAAAATCTCAGATCTCCACCTAATCTGGTTTAAAGCATGAGTCCAAAACTAATTTATTTGGATTCTAGTTTTTCTTGAGAATACTTCATACAGAAGCTGAATGTCAAAACTCAATCTGAAGCCAGGGAGGAAACTTCTTGAGCTAGGTGGTACAGACTTGATTTTATTCCCTGTGATTCCCTGGTCTGTATCTGAGCTTAATTGCAGGATGATGCACAGTTGCGTGTTTACTTTAGATGTTCACCTGGCCCCCATATCTGCATGAATGCCAAGTCCTGAAGGTATGCAACTCTTTGAAATAAAGTGTATCATCATCTGTAAGAGCTTAAAACTGGATCCTGAACTGCCAAGAGACTAGTTGCAGAATATGGGGATTAATATGCTGGTTTGGATCTCATCCATGTAGAAGGCAGGCTGCTGTTCTTAGTTTTCTAGTGATTTCCTTCTTTAGGCTAAGGTGGAGAGCAGTGTCTGAATGCCATCCAAGTAAGATGAATGTGCAAGCAGTGTGGTCCGGTACAGAGCAACGAATGGAGCCTGCTTGAAAACTAGTGATAGTAAGGAGCACTTTCGCACTTACTCTTCTCTGTATCGAGCATGTTCCAGATTTTTTTCATTTTACAGGAAATCTACAGGTAGACTGTGTAAGTTTTTTATACCCAAGATTACTGTATGGTCCTTCATAAGAAGGTCATGTGTGGCTTGTTACTTGAGACCTGAAGTTAGAGTTGACATTGGTGGTGCTAAGCTATTACTGGCTGTTGTCTATCCACTGCTTGAATTAACATTATTCCTGAAATGCAGCCTCTTTTATATAAGCTTAAAGAAAGAAAAGAAGAGATTATTTTAGCAGGCATGCAAAAGTACAAGCTTCAAAATTATCCCGCACTAGCAAAAAAAAAAAAAAAAAAGACAAGTAAACATAACAGGCATTTAAACAAGACGCATACAATCACTTTGTATGGTTTGCTAGATATAAACAAAGAAAATGCCTGGGATTTGGCAATTCTTTTATCAGCCAGTCTCTCTCAACTCTCTTGGAGCGTAAAGGGTGGGGATAGGATAGGATATGTACTGTTGCCACTGTGCATGGTCTGCGTCAGACTCCCAGCCATCTGCTACAGTAGGGTGGAATTCTCAGCTGCCCAGCCTTGTCCAGGCTTCCTCGGCTTCTGCCAGCCTTCTCTGCAGCCTCGAAAGGCAGTAGATTGTTGAACACCAATGTATTTATTTTTATGTTGTTACCACATTCCCAAGAGGAACCTTGGCTATGATTTCAGCTGGGCTCACCACACTGTCCAAATCCTTCATCAGGAGCAGCTGGGAAAAAAATCACTCAGGTTTCTGCACAGCACATTGCTGGTACGCCTCCTCCCTCACCCTAATCCTGTTAATTCCAGTCTTCATGTGCCACCCTCCTGGTTCTCTCTTGTTGCTGTGACTGACTGCACAAGTGGTCTTGACTTTGAAAGGTGACCTTCAAATGGGCACCTCGAGTAACCTCTACCTCAGACCACTTTGCCTACTTAGGCACAAGGTATCTTATGAGAAAAAAGAACAACTTTTGATGTCACCTCGTTACTTCTCCTAGTCCAGGAATGGAGTAATGATGAGCTCTTCCACATAAATCCTTCCAGGACCACCTGGCTAGCTAAGAAGGTCTGGGTGGGTCACTGAAAGGGAACAGCAGTGTGATATCCAGTACCTTGCATCAAACTTTTCCAGTGCAGCCTCTCACCCTGCTTACAGCCTTTGTCAACAGATGTCAACATTCTGTTAGCATCTCTCTCTGTAGTGCTGTGTCCATGCAGAGAAAGGGTTATTGAGAAACGGAATCAGTCCATTTTATCATATTTCAGAAAGCAGTGGAGCTTGAAGTGAATCCTATTATTGTGCCTCCCTTTTTGGGAGGGCAAAGAATCAGTTACAGTGGAAGATATTTGGTTTCACATTTGTTCTTAGAATTCTTTTCCTAAAGTCATTGTTCTCTTGCATATCACAAAAGCATCCTGGATCTTCTCTCTCTCTCCCCTGCTGACTTCCACAGTTTCATAAAGAGGGCAAACAGGAAGCGGGGAAAGATAATTTCTCTCCCTGTTGCAGTTGTTGCATCTGTCCCAGGTCAGATAATGACATACAAGCCTGTAGTACCACAGGGACCAGAGGAGAAAGAAGGGTAAAGAAAGACCTTCTCCTTATCCCATTTCTTGGTACTTTTTGAAGGAGCAGGGAACCATTACTGTATGACTAGCAATGAGCAAATACTGATGCCTCTAACCAATACCTTTAAAATAGATACAAACTATCAACAGGGCATGACTATGTTCAAGTTTATCCAGTTATCAGAAAACTGTGCTTAAGTCTCATTAAATCTCAGTAGAGTGTAAAGCTCTGCCAAAAGCAGCATTCCAGGCCCTTCTCAGATGATAAGATGATGATGGCCATCACCCCTCAGCTAGAGGGTCAGTGTTCACTTCTAATGATCAGAAATGACATTTATTCCTTAACTTGAGAGCAGTCTGCCTCTCACACCTTTAGTCAACCTTTCGCCTTTTTTTCATAAAAGAAAGGAGCTTTTTCCTGTTGCTACTGGTCTCATGCCACTGAAAGGACGTTCCAAGTCTCAGGACCACTGGGAAAGCAGGAGAAAAAGGAAAGGACAGTCTCTAGAAAATTATCTTCCCTGTTTAAGAACTAGAACCCAGCTTGAATTCTAGGAGCCGTCACTTCTGACAGACTCAAAGAAAACTCCGAAGCAGGATAAGTAATGACTTCAGGCAGTTGGCATTTTTGCCTGACTGGAGGCTGAGCGTTGCTTGTTCTCAGTAGTTAGGTGATGGCGAATTGCCTGTATTTCCTTGCTGTGTTGGAAATGTCATTCAAGATCAGGTGTGCAAAGGCTGGGGAGAGGTTATGTAATATCTTGGCTACTTCTGTCTCACATCTGGCCCTTTGGCATTAAGCTACCTACAGAGAGGATGATTTTGCCCATCCAAATTGGATTTTGTTTTAATCTGGCATTATTTTATTGAGACTAAAAATAGAAGCCAAAATGTGTGTGAATAGGGTAAAAGGAGTGTCTGAAGTTATGAAATGAAAAGTGGGGAAGAGCCAGAGAAGAGAGAGCCACAACAAACCCAGGGAGTAGGGAGCTGAATAAGAGAAATCAGAATGAAGGCTGTCAAGTACAGAAGGGCATTAGCAGTTAGGGTGAGGAGCCCACCCAGTGTCTTCTCCGTAACATGGGGAGCAGGAAGGCTCATGCTGGCTTCCACTGCTATTTCTCCACTTGTTAATGAGGCCGCTTACTGCTCTTTTTGTGCAGGGAGACTTTACTCGAATACAGTTGTGTGTACTGATTGTGTCTCTCTCACACCCCCCACACTCCCCAGTAAATTTTGATGACTTGGAACTGCTGCTTTTCCTTGCCTGCCCAGTCCAACAAGCCAACTTGAAATTGTGCCCGAAAGATGGGGGAGGGAAGGCTGGCCTTCTGTTGTCAGCTGTCCTGGCTTGCTGGTGTCAGTCACTCGTGGATATAAATAAACTCCATCTATTTATTGCCTTTCTTAGTTGCACTATATATTATCAAGAGAATGCTGGGCATCGCTCTAGGATTAGAAATTCCCTCTACTCTGGGATAAAAAAAATCTGAATTTCTAGGATTATCACAGCTTTTCAGGGAGAAAGGAAATTCCTGTTTTCAGCATTAAGTTCTGGAGGCTTTCACATATTTCTCAGTTCTACCCCAGTCTTTCTGTGGGTATGATCATAGAATTGTCTAGGTTGCAAGAGACCTTTAAGATCATCGAGTCCAGCTGTTAAACTAACACTGACAAAGCCACCACTAAACCGTGTCACTAAGCACCACATCTACCCATCTTTTAAATACTTCCAGGGATGGTGATTCAACCACTTCCCTGGGCAGCCTGTTCCAGTGTTTGATCAACCCTTTTGGTGAAATTTTTCCTGATATCCATCCTAAACCTTCCCTGGTGCAACTTGAGGTCATTTCCTCCTGTCCTATCACCTGTTACTTGGGAGAAGATACCAACCTCCACCTTGCTACGACCTCCTTTCAGGTAATTGTAGAGAGCCCATAAGGTCTCCCCTCAGCCTCCTTTTCTCCAGGCTGAACAACCCCAGTTCCCTCAGCCGCTCCTCATAAGTCCTGTGCTCTAGACCCTTCAGCAGCCTCATCGCCCTTCTGTGGAAATACTCCAGCACCTCAAGGTCCTTCTTGTAGTGAGGGGCCCAAAACTGAACACAGTATCTGAGGTGCGGCCTCACCAGTGCTGAGTACAGGAGGACAATCACTTCCCTAGTCCTGCTGGCCACACTGTTTCTGATACAGGCCAGGATGCTTTTGGCTGCCTTGGCCATCTGGGCACACCTGTGGTTCATATTCAGCTGGCTGTCAGCCAACACCCTGAGGTCCTTTTCTACTGGGCAGTTTTCCAGCCAGTTTTCCCCAAGCCTGCAGTGCTACATGGGATTGTTGTGACCCAAGTGCAGGACCCGGCACTTGGCCTTGTTGAACCTCATACCATTGGCCTCGGCGCATCGATCCAGCCTGTCCAGATCCCTCTGGAGTGCCATCCTACCTGCAAGCAGATAACACTCCCACCCAACTTGGTGTCATCTGCAAACTTACTGAGGGTGCTCTCAGTGATGAAACACCCCAAACTAGCTCTAAAAAATGTTAGCATGGGTCCCTGACCCAGTACTGTCATCTAGCCTAGTGCTCTGCTCTGTCTCATTCCTGCAGCTTGGAAGCAGGGTAGATTAGATGCTGGTGTCTGACCAAGGCTGTGTACACTTGTGCTAAGAAAGTCTATATAGCACTGAATTTTAGTGTGCAGGTATCCCGTAAATGACTTTGCACAACTCCTGTGATTTCCTTATGACTCAGTATCATATCCATAAAATTAAAGTAATACTTTTTGTTCCCCCTATGTAACTGTTCTAAGTACGAAAGTGTTAAAGTTTTTGAGGTACAGTCATGGATGACATAATAGTATGTAAACATGTGGACGGACATACAGGCAGATAATTTATCACCTCCTGGCAAGCAGAGAATAAGGGAGATTCATTCAGTTGTACGTGGTGGTTCACTGTAATGACTCTTATCACTAGGGAGAATCAACCCTTAATGTTGGTTGCTGTCAGGGATAAGGTGTTTTTCTGTTTCCCCCTACTCAACCAGAAGGAGGTGGAATGCTCACCAGTAATTTTGAAATTATAGAACTTCACAGAATTATATACATGAATATTTATGAAATGATTGAATTGGCCATGAGTTGCACTCATGGTAGGAACCTACAGATGTACTTGTAGACACAGGAATGCCCCTCTCTGTGTTGAGTCCTCGAGGTAGCCATGCAAGAGGAACTCACTCAAAGTAATTTTAATTCAGTTTGTGAGAAAAGACAAACTGTACTGTGTATTTCTGTAGGAAAGGGAAGGCCCAAAAGTCTCTTCAAAACAGGAAGATGAGGTTGAAGTTGGCCGCCTCTCTCATGTGCCTTTGTTTCCTTAATTTCAGCATATTGCCAAGGGATAGGTTTCTGGACTGGTATCCTATCTTAATACACATGGTTGACAGTTTGGTTCCTAATTCAGGCTCCAAACTTTCTTTGCAGTGACATAGCTGGCAATCCTGCTTTCTAAACATCTTTCCAGATCCTCTGTACTGTGTGATGTTTGGCTCTATGCTGGGCTTTCAAGGAGAGTGTGCTTTTTAAAATATAGCAATATTTTTAATAAACAGCTCTCAACAAATGTCACTCACATTTAGGAGCAAGCTGATGTGCTAAATACACAGGACAAGCTTTACCTACTATATTAGCTGTAAAATGCAAACTTTCCAAAATAAACTTGGTGCATTTCTAACTGTTCTGGATTTTTCTTTTTAAAGGACTGTCTAAGGATTTTTAAGTAAGAGAAGTGAAGATGACATTGACTTTTTCCCATAACATGCCTAAGCAGGAAAATGTTGTAGTATGTAGAATTAAAATCTATAATGATGGGAAGAAAAAAATTTTCCTTATCCCCATTTTCTTTCTTTTAAAGATCAACCCTTTCACACCCCCATCTCTCCTGCACCAAGGTTCTTAGCATCTTTTGGAGTGGGGAAGTGGAATCCCCCCAAGACGCAAGGAAAGAGACAAAGCATACTGATAAGGGAGAAGGATTTAGCGCTACTGGAGGAGCGTGTGAAGAGATGAGTCAGAGGCGAAGAGTGAAGAAGGTATTCTGGGGCTTAAGCGGAATACCAAGTGTACTTTTTCACACAGTAGCTTATTAAGTTAGGTTTTCTCATACTGATCTGTGATCTCATCTGTTACTGTAGGCAGAGGTCGTGTGGTAGGGAGATCCAGATTTCTGGTGATGGCTGAGATTTGCAGGGCAGCACAGCAGTTTTTCCCACAAAACAGTCCCCTGTGATTACTCAAAATCTTTGCTTTGTATTTTTTCCAGCCTCTGCTCGCAGAGAAGGACTAACACTGAACACCAGGTGAGGAATCCAGGGTGTTGCTTCACGTATGGGGAAAAAGAAAAAGCAGCAGTGACATCATACCACCACACTCCCATAACACCCGGGAAAGAGTGAAGAGGAGGCCCTGGTGAGAGAAGAACCCACTGAGGAGAGTACCTGAACATCTGTGGAAGCTGGAGGTGAATGATTGCCTCTGAGAGCTTCTGCTGCCAAATCCTGGGGTCCTTTCCTCCCACTTCTTCCTGATCACTAACTGTGAGATCTTTCTGTAAGACAGAGATCCTCCAGCTGTCTCTGTTGTTCTTCCTGAGGTCCAAGTTTGAACATAAAATCTCATATGCTCAGCCATTTCGGTCTGTCCTAGTCTGGTAACAGCCAAGATCCTGTGCTGTCATCACATGGCAACCATCAGCAGAGAAAAATATTAGAACATACAACTGGAGACATCCATGTTGGTTGCTGTCTTGAATTTTGGCACAGAGACATAGAAATGATTGGTTTAAATAAAGTAATTTCATTTGTTTGTTTTGGTTATAATTTCAGTTATTAATTCACACCCCCAAAATATTTGCTGTCGTTATATTGGACAGGATTTTAAATCTGTCTTTATGTTTCACTTTTGGATACTTATGTGCTGTATGGCTTATTTTTGTATTTTGATTTCTGTTTGTTTAGGC
Organism: Ibidorhyncha struthersii; assembly: GCA_013398815.1. NCBI lineage: Eukaryota > Metazoa > Chordata > Aves > Charadriiformes > Charadriidae > Ibidorhyncha > Ibidorhyncha struthersii. Next base: position 105,180 of record VZSZ01008139.1, read on the forward strand.
TTTATAAACTTTTTAAATTGGCTGATGTTTTCAGACCCAAGCTTGAACCCTAAGGCCCAGGTGGCTCCTATCAATTGCAATAGTGGCTTGGTGAAGCACTCCAGTTAAAATTTGCCTAATGCTATGAAAATTAATTTGCTTGTGTTAGAAAACAACATCAGCAGCTGGAAAATGTATTGGAGAGAAGACCCACCCATCCTTAAAATGAACAGGAAGCAGCTTCAGCTCTGGCTCGCTCTTGGTGCCAGGATAAAGGAAAACTCAGTATTCTGCAACTTCTTCCTTGTCAAACAGCAAGTGGTACAATTGTAATTCTCAAAGGGTACAAAATCTCCTGTTTGTATCAGAGCCTTCAGAGACTGGATTCTAACAGCCTGATTGATCTGTTTTCTTATTCCACAGCTCCCCTGTTATTTCCAGCCTGCATAGTCAGTGTTAAGAGATCATTCTCACGTGTTGGCAAGTAGATAATGATCAACCCAAATGGCTGACAAAAGCTGTTTCAGTGTAAGAGCGGGAAAGTGTTTTATCTTGAAATGATTGTGTTCATGTTCAGTCTTGGATTGTGCATATCTTCTGTCATTCAAGACTAGATAAATTGTAAGAAGATGAAATAATTATGTTTATACCCCATTAGTTTCACCATGGCTTGCTCCAGGCATGAATTCATAGGACAGAACATGCATTTTTCTATTTCTGTTCCACTCATGCATATTACAGACATGGAATACTTCATTTGTCCAAAATGCAGTTCTCTGATGTAGGTGTTCCCTTTCTTACTTCATTGGCTTATTTTTCATTTCCTGCACAATCATGATCCTGTTCACTTTCTCTGCATTTTTCAGCTGTGTTTTTCAAGAATCTCCACAGCATTTGTCTGCTGCCTATGCCACCATCACATATCATCAGTGACCAAGAGATTTGTAAAATCTTGTGAAGTTACTTTCAGGTCATGTCCCTTCTATCTGTAATCGTTGAATTCCGCCCCTGGATCTCTGAGATAGATGTTTCTACTAGTGCATCAAGTTGTCAGCTCATGACTAGTGAAAATTTAGTTGCAGAAGTTGTTACTTCAAACTTCTGCACCTCCTCACCCGCTGTGGGCTTCAAGACCTTGGGTCTGTCATCTCGTAGCCTACTCTGCTATGTGTGGTATTGGCTGTAGCTTCCAGCTCTGTTCCGGAACTGTTGGAGGGGCTATTTCCCTATAAGATTTAGCTTCAGTAAGTAACAGATTCCATTCCTTTCTTCCTCCCAAGGGATCTGAGTTATCCTTATTCCAGTGGGTTTCATGTGCAGGATCGAGTAGCTATAGGATATACGTCCTTGTGGAACTCTCATCTCTGTTTTTGTTCTCTAGTGTCTTTGTTCAGGTTGTCACAGCCATCACTGAAAACTATGGAGAGGTTTGAAGGGTAGAGATTTAAATGCAGAGTTAGCCCAGGAAAGGTGATTGTCTTCAGAGGATGACTGGCAGAAACAGCATTCCTACATCTTTGGCAAATTACCAATTAGTGCTGGCTTATTATGAACACAGCTTAATTGCTTTGTCAGCTTTGCCAGTCTCCCACCCACTCATTTTAGGGTAATGATTTGTACTTAGTTATAGCCAGCATGTTTTTTAAACTTCTTTGCATTGCATGTTAGTTGTAGCCAACACCACTTCTATAACAGTGATGCCTTAGTAGCAGTATACCAGATATCTTGTCTCTAAGATTTTTTTTAATTATTCAGGGAAATGTACATTACTGTCTAAGACTCTCATTTCAAAGAGATGAATTTTGTTAGCTTCAGGAGCAGTGAAGTCTTGCATCATTTGTCCCTGGAAAATTTTTCTTCTGCTTCCAACAAATAAAAAAAACCCCAGGAATATCGAAACCAGTCCTTTACCTCAAGTCAAACACCTAGACCTTGAACTCCTGTTCAGCCTCAGGATGTGTAAGGGCAGCCAGAGCATCAAAGGAAATAGCAATATTCCTTTGCCTTGGGCACCTGCTGATCCCAGCTCTGAGCACAAATGCTGTTACCTTGGGAGTGTGTGCAACAGAGAATCAGGAACAAATCCTGCAGTTCCAGCCTCTTATCTCTTTCATCTGCCTGTACTTCTCAGCCTGGAGTCCATGTGTGTCGTTGTGCATGGTGGATACTGTGTACTGTACATACGTATTTTGTCTCTTTGCAGCTCTGTTACCTCCATGTCTGTCCTTTTTCAAAAACCTCTCGGAGAGTGCTTCCGTTAAGAGATTCAGTGAGGAGGCATAGAACTCTTTCCCACACATCTTGGAGAGAAGGCGCTTTACAGTAAGTGTTTTCTAGTACAAGGGAAGAAAGGAGAATTTTGGATTTATAACAGTTGCACATGAGGGGAGTACAATCATATATGTGCTCCTCAAGTGAGGATTAGTTTGTTTCTGCTTTTATGACATTTACTTCCTTGTATTCATCAGTGAGTTTCATTGAAAATGCCTTTGTTTACTGTGAGAAAAGAAAATTACCAATAGAAAGCCCCAACAATCATTCAGCATCTGCTTCAGTGGTTGGATTGGATAATGTAACCAAGAGGTCCTCTTCTTTTCTCCTACTCCTTGATGTTTGCATCACTTTTAAGTTAAGGAGCCTGTTGCAGTGACAGAGAATCAGGCTTGTTAGTCTTGAAAGGAGTAAGGTGCGTATCAGAGTCCTGGAGGCTGAGGTAATGCAGAGTTCATACAAGCATTCTGTGCTGTGTTTAGGTGATGAGCATACCACAATATAAAAATTAAGGGAGGGATATTAGATTCTGTCTTCTCCAGAAGCAGCTGATTTGTACTCTCTACGTGAAGTATTAAGTTCACTTTTATGTGGTTCGTCTTAGCCTTTTAAACAGCGTTACAAGTCACGTGAGTGCCATCAGGGGGAGATCATGTTGTGACACTAGACAGACAACTTAGTCTTGGATACCAATGAGACATACTGAAATTTCCATTCTCAAGACTAGATATGCTTTTGGACAATCATGGTTTGTTGGAAATGCGCCTCATTATGATGCCTGGAAGGTCGATGTACGTATCTCTGATACTGACTCCATGCTGTGTCAGGATGTTTTGGTATCAAGACCTTTGTTTACTAGTAGGAATTCAATGCTGTGCCTGTTCCTTATGCTGGAATCTGGATAGTCTCTGTGTGTGTGGAACTGAATGGCTGGCGCTGCTGGACCATTCCTCTTCTTTAGCTGTGAAGGAGATCATCGACTTATAGATGAGTTTACAGAACAGATAGAATTCTCAGCTTGCATTCTTTCAGGCCTGTACCTTTTACTAATACAACAATTCCAGTCATTTTGGATTATTTGCTGGAAACAAAAGTAGTCTGGCTCCTGACTTATTTTTACTAAGGTTTACTTGGTCAAACTGCCAAGGATTTTTTTCCTCAGTCAGTCCTACATTTGCTGCTCATGATAATCCTGGGTTCACTGTTTGAATGTGGATGGGTTATTTGCTGGTGTTTAAATAGTTGAATTTTTTGGGTTGCAGTAAGTAACTGGCTGATTGATCTTCTTCATGCTATTTCCTTTTTGAACAAAGGAAACGTGGATCTGTCATGAGTTTCTTCCAAAAGAAGCTTCTGAGCTTTACTTACACCTGGGACTTGATCTCCTTTTCTTCTTTCTAGAACCTCCTGTTTCTAGAGCTAAGACATCCTTATTTATGCCAAACATCAGGAGGACCTTACTGTACCTTTACAAAATCAGGTCAGTCAAACAGTCCTTGAGATTGGTTATACCAAGAGCACAAAACTTAACATTCATAGTTCTTTTCACGCAGAAAGTGGTTAATTGGAAAAGAGGTGGGCAAGGAGGATTGTAACAGTGAAAAGGGGGTAACTGTTCAGTCTTGCCCACTAAAAGAAATAGGAGCATCAAACGAAACTAACAGATAACAGATTCAAATGAAAAATAAAAAGGGGGGTATGTGCACGTGCTTTTTTTTTCACAGTATGTAATTCACCCATGGAACTCCTTGTATCCACAACACCTTGTGACCAAAGAGTGTATGTGGTTTGAAAAGACAAGTAAACAAATCCATGAAAAGGTAATCTATTAGGGCATATTAAATATTAAAACTAAAAAGCAGCAGGAGGTTTCTAAGACTTTTCAAGTGACTATTCTGGGGAAGTATCACAGTGGGCTTTTCCAATTTTTAGCTTGTCTATCAGGCATGTGCTATTGACCACTGTCAGAGATGAGAGGTAGGCTAGATAGTTTTGTAGTCTGACTTTGTATGGACGTTTTATTCTGACAGTTGCAGTACAGCCTACTAGAACAGTCAAGGCAAAGCTGCCTTCCATGACAGTGGCATGTTCCACCAGAATTCACTCTGTGGTGTTGGGTACTCTAAGAAAAGTCTCCATTGCTGATGTGGGCCAGATTGTCATGTGCAGCTTGTCTACACCTTCACCTGGGTGGGCATTATATATTGCAGAGGCTTTCAGAATGATGAAGATCTTACGAGACCATACAGGACAAAAGATCCAATTCTAGACAGTTGTGATTTGGGGGAAAGTAGTTTGCTGTATGAAAGTCATTCATAATATGATGTTTGTAAACAATTAATTGCTTAAATATGGAAAAGAAAATTACCACTAACCAAAGCTCTTAAGTTATCTTATTCATACGCATTTCACTTCTCGGCATCTTTGTCTTCCAAAGTGCTTGAGTGCAGAGCACCTTCAGGGTGAATGTGCACGACCGCAGCACATCTTCAAGAACTACAGTACCTGGTAACTGCTTTCTTTGCTCTTTAGAACCCTACTGTCCTCATTCAACCAAAGAATGAGATTAAGTTTCCCTGCTGCCTTAGAGATGAGTAATTATGAAATGCTAGCTGATCTTCTCCAAAATTGTTGGATTCTGAGTTTTGCAAAAGCTTCTTCATGCAGTTTTAACACAGAGGACAAACTCCACTGAGCTACAGGTGACAAACCAGACACCAAGTCTGCCCTGAGGAGTCTCGTCTATCTGTTACCTTACCAAAAAAAGGATTTCACTGGCCCTCATTGAGAGAGTTTTCCCTACTGTTTCCAATTTAAAGGAGAGAATCAGTGATCACTGTGCAGACCCTGGTGTGAAGCCTTTGCCAGTGCTATTCAGTGAATCATAGTGGTTCCCTAGGGAAAAGACTATACTTAACAGGGCCTCTTCTCTACAAGTCCACGCCTACAGTGAACACAATGAGCTTGAGAAATCTTATATTCTTTGAAAAGGAATGACTTCTTTATCTGACCTACCAGACAAAAAAAATGAATTGGCCTTAAAAAAGAAAATTTGATGCAATTGTTAAGAATTTGGGGGCTGTTAAAAATGTATCTTTTATTACCAGGATTTTTATCGTTTGTTTGCGGCAGGTGGAAGAGAGGTGCTGTTATCTCTAAAAGCGATTTCAGCATTGTTTTTGGCCTTTTGCCTACTGGTGTTCTGGGATGTGCAACAGAAAGACAACCCCAGAACATTCATTCAAATTGGTGTCCCTGCAAGAGTATTTTAGAAAATCTCATTTTACCGTAGTTATAGCAATGCTAAAGTGTAGTCTCCTTCCCCCAGACAAAGAGGAGACAAGTTACTCTACTCAGTCTTGTTCAAAAGTAATGAAATCTCCTTAAAAAATGTTTCGGGGTTATTGATCTAATCCCCGCGTCTTGAGTACTACCATGTCAAAAGTCAGGAAGGGATTTTGAAAAGTTCCTCTACTGCCAGGTCCAAATGTTTGACTGTCATCAGTCCCTCATTCTACTATAAAATGTGTTTTTTCTGAGGTTGTGGAAGAAAAATAACAAGGGATTTTTCCCCACTGTTTCCCATAATTACTATATAGGATTAATCTCATGATTTTCAAGTGGTTTTGCCTTATTTATATGACCTTCTGAAAAGGCCATGCTGTATCAGGTATATTTAATACATCTAGGATGTCTGTGCTGTTCTTCAGGGTGTGCAGATGGACAGCTGTGAATCTACTGGGCGGGCAAATGAAGGTGTAGGCGTCCCATTAGTGCCACTGGTTACAGTACTTACACTTCCGGTTGCATGATGCTTTCTCCCATTCAAATCGGGGTTGTCTTCCCTCCTTAAAGTGTGTTTTCTCCACCATTTCTAATTACAGAAATTCAATGTAGAATACATTTTGTGTATGATATCAGCTAGGAAATTTTTTTTCTTATCCACAGACCTACAAAACTCTTGTCTCCGTCTGCCTACTGAAATTTCTCATGAAAAAATATGTAAGAATAAAAATTGGTGTCTCTTCCTGCCAAATTGTGGCTCTGCAAGTTTCTTAGGCCTTTTGAATGATGGCTTGGCTGAGGGCAGGTGCAATTGATAAAAATGAAAGACAATTTAAAACATGTAGTCAGCACATGGTAACTGCTGCCACACCATACCTCTCTAGATTTTTTTGCCATCTCCTTTATTTTGTTTCTCTTTGTTGCTTGTTCGGTTTGTTTCCAGTTCTTCAGATTAGCACAATAGAGCACTTAGCATGGTGGTGTCTAAATGAGGTCTTCAGATCCTAAACCATAGTTAGGGATTTCTGTAGCAAGTGTCCTTTGAGGGGGCAGATGTCAAATTGTGTCATGCAAGCAGCTTGTTGCAAGCTGGATGTTTTCCAGAGACTCTTGTTGCAAGTCAGACTGACTGCTGCTGCTTTCCCCCACAAGTGGCATTTCTTACAAATCCTTGAAAACAATGGAGATCTTCCAGGCACCTAGTCTACCTGCAAGAGGGTTTCAGCACTTCAAAAGAGCATAAATTTTTGTTTCAAGAAAGGACCAGAACATGGTTATGAAGGCATTCCCCAGTCATTACACTACATGCATTGCACAAATCCTGTAAGATTTGCCCCTGGCTGCACAGCAAATCTTTGTTTTGTCTGCTTCCTGAAGAGGATAATAACTGCAGGAGAAAAAATAAATCCTTCCGGAAGAGTGTCAGGAAATCTCTGGTTTGATACAACCCAGCTGGCTTCTTTCATCGAGTGATGTACGTGCACTGGCCATGATACATTATTATAATGCCTCATGCTGATTTCTGTATGTGATGAATGAATATCTGTAAACAGCTAGTGAGAAAAGTCTGAGTGTTGGCAGACCAGAAAAGGAAGTCACCTTTGCTTTCTGCAACATGCATAACCCCTACATGTAATTATTTCTCGCATCAGTCTCTGTGGACAGCAATGAGGTATCATCTTGCCTAGCCAACCAAGTGGAATGAGAGACAAAGAATATCACGCTGCGCAAAGACCACTACGCTGCTGAAAAGGGGAGAAATAAATCTTTGTCTTTAGAAGATACCATACCGCTTGAAAGATTGGTGTTCCTTGGTATAATTCAACAATGCCTGCATATACCACAGGGGGCAGAGTTTCTGCCTGAAAGCTGTTGGCTAAGTCTGCAGGATGTGGGAAACCAATAATGTGTGGGGTTTTTTTTTGCCACAAACCACAGCTGTAAAGGAACCTTTATTCTGTACTAGATATAAAGGTCCTTATCCCTAAGTGTATTTTCCATGAAATCACAGCGCAGTACTGGAAAAGGCCCAGCTGCTTGGTTGAATGCCTTCAGACCATCTCTGCCATCTTCCCTATGCAACCTAGCCCTAGATAAGGATGTTCTAAAAGCAGCCAAGTAACTGAGGTCTGTTATCTTTGAAATTAATCTTTCCTGGAAACACACTGTGACATCCAAAGCTCTGTACCATATTCTTTCTGAAATTATGGGCATAAGTGGCATCTCAGATGCATTACTGTCATTTAGAGAAGTAAGAGAATGGCAACCATTCATCAACACTTCTAATTTGCTGTATTTCTTGTTGATGTATCTGAATTCATTTCTAAGATGATCTATTTACCAATGAGTAAAACTGTCTCATCTCTTCTATGTTAACTTCTTGCATGACAAAGGATCTTCCATTTTTAAAGGGCATCTGAAGCCTCTCTTCAAGAGAGGAAAAAAGACAGTGAGCTTAGTTGCTTCCATCTGTCACTTCTGGAGCTGCATCAAAAATGAACAAGGGCTTAAATGATTTCCGTGTATACAAAAGAAGATACTGGTAAAGCAGAGATCTGAAGGTCCATGTGTTCTTTTACTAAACATCATAGTATGCATGTTAGTTATTAATTTTATACAGCTTTTGACCAATAAATTCTAGTGATTTTTAAAGTAAAAAAAAATTTAATAGATGTTATTTTTGAAGAATTAGAAGGCATGTTTTCCTCCTTGCACTGTATCTAAATTGCTGCTGTTACTCTAAACCACGATTAATGTAGGTTATAAGAGGCCTGTACAACAGCCCATCTATTGTTTTGCACTACCACAAATCAGTATAGTTTTGCACGTGTGTAGATGTCACACTGTTGGCTCCATATGTATTGAAAACTGTATTTTCTTGATTGATTTCATTGCCTTTCAATCACCTATTAAGAGAAGACAACCCAGTATTGTAGAGTTGATGCTTTGCATGCCACTAGAAACACTTGTAGTGGCTAAGAAACTTTTTCTGCACAATGGAGCTGGCCCTCGAGCTGCATCCTACTCACCCTGTGTTACTGAACCTACCCTGCATTGGACCCCGGACCATACTGAAGACCTCTGCCTCATAAGACATTGCAATGGATCCTCTTCCATCATGGGATGGCTGTAGTGATTTAATTTACAAAGTAGCCTGAACCTGGAGACCTCCTGTATTTCTGCTCTGATGAGGGCGCTAGTCATAGGTAAGGAAAGCTTCAGAGCAGCGTAGAAAGATAAAAGGATCTGTGAACTGAGACAATGGAAATACAGTAGCGACAACAGAGAGAGATGTGAGACATCACAGGACAGAGCAGACCAGAGCCATGATGTCAGAGGAGTGAACAGGTATGTTGGTGTTTTGTATCTTTTATTACTTTTGGACATGGTCCATCTTGTTTACTGTTTATGAAAGATGAAACACAAAGCAGCATATCCCAGTTCACACAGTAGTAATGGGGATGTGCTACTGCTTTTTGTAAGTGCAGTGAGATAGCTAGAGACTGTCCAACCCAAAGACCAGGGAACAAAGACTCATTTAGTCTGCAAAGACTATTCTTTGCTGAAATATCAGTGTACATTCCTGTACTTACTGAAGCAGTGCTCCTTGCAGAGCTCTACAATGCACTACAGCCTGAAAAACAAAGTGTTCCAAGTTCAGGCCTAGGCCTCTTGAATGCTATACTGCCACAGAGAAGCAGGGACTACACAGATCGTCGTTTCATCATCTGTGTAGGATCTGCCTTATGGCAGTGCAGAATAGGGTTTTCTCACTCTTTCTAACCATTGATCTTTGTTAGAGAGGCAGAAAGTGTGCTGGGATTGTTTTCATCAGCTTTTGCTTGTTCCTGCGAACAACAAAAGGGAACTGTTGGGAGCTGTATTCAGTGTTGGCAGTGAAGATCCCACTTTTTCTTTCCCATTGTCTCCTCAATTTGCTAGCTGGTAACAGAGCATATAGAGAACTGCCCTCTGCCTTCTCACACAAGTGTCCTGAAACGTTTTGGTAAGCCTGCACCCAGGAGTGTTTTCAATCTGTTATTAACCCCATGTAGATAGTACAGTTTGTTGCTGAATTATAGCTAAAACACCCCTAGAAAAGCTATTTCATTTGTAAGCAAATGAATTCAGATTCTGTCTCACAAACCTAATTCTCAAATGTTGCTAGGGAAACAGAAGGCTGCACAGAGAAGCAGTAACTGAAAGGTATCTGTTTGACTAAAAGGATTACTGTACCTATGAGATTACCTGTGCCCTTACTGGTTGGATGCCCCAAGACTCTTCTCCCCTGATTTTCCATTGCCATTTTGCCTCCTTTCCAAGGAGATAAATGGCTTGGTCCTTCTGCCACCCCTCCCTGCCACCAAGGAACAGCAGCAAACAAGGACTAGTAAGACAGACCCACCTCAAGGGGCTTGCCAGGGTTAATCCGTGGGTGGTTCTCAACGTGCTCCAAGTGCCACGTAGGACTGTGTGAGCTGTGCAAGTGTTCTAGCTCAGCTCTTTGCAGCTCCCCCTCCTTGGTTTTTTTTGTTTTTTTTTTTTCCCCTTTACTAGCGAGGAAGCCCTTCAATTGGATGGGCAGTAGAACCAGCCCAGGGCTCAGGAGGAACAATGACCAAAGAACAGACTGCAGCTTGTAAACCAAAACCTCCCCAGGGACTGCTGCTAAAAGGAGATTAGAGAGAATTCCTACGCCAATTGGCATCTGGATTTCCCCCCACCCCCCATTGCAGCCACTAAATTTCTTGCCTGTCAGCATGGTAGTGTAGTCGTAATGTATTTATTTGCTCCCTCCTTGGGAAGGCGAAGGGGAAGCATGGGCATGGAGAGTTGTACAGGGCACAGTAATACAGTAGTGCTGCAGGACCGATCAGAGCTGCACCTTTCATCATCACACCGAGGACAGGTCAAGGAGCCCCAGAGAGATGAAGGGGATAAGGCAAAGCGGAGCACATGTGCTCCAGCAAAAATGTCACAGAGGTTGGCAGGCTCCCTCCAGTGACCCACCCTTGCTAACCTCTAGCATGCTGGTGATGGTGCAGGAAGGGTTGTTTATAGTTTATTAAGATTTTTGAGATTACATGTTACGGCAGCCTCATGTGAGGTGTATGGAAGCAGCCATTGTTGTGAAGGGCTTGATGGAAGGGCTGAATTCTGGGCTGACCACGGACAGCCCTGGCCACAAGCGATTAACCAGCTAGGTGTCATTTTACACTCAGTTGCTGGGGTCCAGGGGACAGGGAGGAACCTCTGTGGTCTCTAGAACATGACTTTAAGTAGTTGTGGTTTGGAGAGTCAGAGAGACAGCCTCCAAGTCTCATGTGGCATGCAAGCACTGGAGTTTTTTACCCTTGGGAGTATCTATGGCTGAAAAAGCCCATACTTCTAAAAGAGTGCATTCATTTCTTGCCTGGGCAACATCTGTGAGCTTTTTATGAGCATCTACAATGTTCACTGTAAATCGGGAGGAGGGGTGTGTTATTTACCTGTGTGTACAAGTCTGCACTGGCAGACCATATATATTCAAATGGATATGGGATATTTGTCAGCCGTGGCAACTGCACTGCCCTGGTTATTTAAATAGCATTGTTGGAAGTGTTTTACATTTGAGGGGAGCTTTATATGAATCTATCAAAAGCAGATGTCAGAGCTGATGTACACATCTGAAGGACTAGGGCGGGACAGGGCACATATACACCAGGCATGGTTTGAGGGTACCAAGGAACTTCCATTCTGGGGCTCTCTGGCTGACCTAAATTCTGTGTGTTCCTCTGAAGAGATATTTTAGAAAGGGGAAAGATTTTAGACTGAGTATGCCACAGCAGTAGCAGTTTAAAAACAGTAAACCATCTAACCCTCCAACAAACAACTTGCTTGTGAAAAAAAAAAGAGCATCTGCCCCCCCAAATATTTATTTTTTACAATGTTTTTGAGATTACTATTTTTTAAGTCTTGGCAGATGAGGCCTGGGCCACGTTCAGGTCATCATGCAGAACACCCAAAAGCACCTCACAAACCACAACAGACATGAGGTCCTCAGGGTGTATCAGCTCACAAATGAATGGGCCCAATTTTCAGGTACCTACAGATATTGCTCCTGCCCTGACCCACAAATCATCTCTCAGAAACTCCAGGAAGGGAAAAGAGCTGAATGGAGACATCAGTCCCTCTGAAAACGGACTCGGCACCCTCTTTCCTTGTATTTGCCCACCCTCAGCAGGCTGGCTGGGAGCCTTGCAGTTTGTGTTTAGGAATGAATAGCCAGATCTGCCAACTGAATTTACAGGTTTGGCAGACAGAGTTTCAGTTGCAGGACTCCTGGATCACACGTCTGAGGAACAAAAAGTCTTAAGTGTATCTCTGAGCATTTCTTCTCTCAGCAGCTTCCCTTCTTGGTGCATTTTCTTTCTCTAAATAAACTTTCAGGTTTTCCTCCCACAGGGGAAACCTTTAAATTTTCAGGCCAGTGGGGAGGGCTGAGGTCTTAAGATTAGCTAAAGCTAGAATAGAAAACATCTCCCCATTTCGATTCCCCCTGCTCTTTCTCATTCCCTCGCTTTCCCAGCTCAACCACCCAGCATTCAAATACAGCAGTTCCTCCACCCTATCCTTCTCTTCCGTACCAACTGTCCAGCCATTTTGAAGAGCATGGCCTTTGTGTCACCAAAGTAACTCCCAGAAGGAACATGACACTGCCAACAAGACCAAGAAATGTTCCAAAAGAGATCCCCAAGGGCTGCCAGACTGTAAGCCACAGGGTTTGGCACCTGGCCCTCAGCATGCGTAGTCTCTGACCCCCAGTTCCTTTTGTGTTAGCCTGGGAGCAAGAGAGTGGGTGCTGACAGTTTCTCTCTTGGCTTTGGGCGGGCCAGGGTGCCTTTCAGCTGCACTTGCAGGATTTCACCACCATGTTGGAGAGCTGCTCCACTTTGGGGGTCCTTCCAACATAGTACAAGATAGTGAGCGGCTCCAGGTCCTGGGGTACACAACAGGGCGAAGCAGATGCCTCAGGGTTCAGCGTGTTGTATAAGCCCAGCACCTGCAGAAACAAAGTAAATGTGGTGACAAAGTCAGGAATGCATTCAAGTTGCTTGAGGAGAGCAAGGGACTGCAAAGCCAACGGGTCTCTAGGTGTTCAGACTATGCTCATCAGAAGGTATTTCCTTGAGGCGAGTAATACCCCCCTGTCACTTCCTGATCGTGGCCTGCTTCTAAAGGGTCTCACCTGCCCTGGCCTGACTCTTAAGACTTTTTTCTTCTTAACTGTAGTAGCCTTGCTCTGTGGCTGATGCCCAAGGGTTGAAGGAGTGCAAGCAGTTGTCTCCTTTCATCTCTAATTTGGTATGGTGGACAGTGTCACAATTTTAGCTTTTAACAAGGCTGGGTGTAACCAGCCTGGGGCCATGTTGTCTTGGGTTCCATTAAAGAAACCAGAAGAAAGAACACCAGTGCTACTTATTTCAACCAACATCTCTAGGTAGCACTGGATGGATGCCAATCCTTTTGAGTATCCCCAGTTCCCTCCCAGCTTTGAACTGTCTGATGCTATGTCCCTCCGCTCCATCCTCCAACTCATTACACTGTAATGCTGGAGCCAGGAGTGTCCTGTGGGACCTCACTGGATTCCTCCTCCCAGCTGGCCCCAGCCCACAGATGACTGTACACTTCAGCCATGTAACCGCTACAGAACAGTTGCCATGTTTCTTGCCAGAGGTGGCCACTTCTCAGCAGTGAGCAGCTTCTTGAATTGTGGGGCCAAAACATGATCTCACCTGCACTACTGTGGTCTCGTTAGTGCTTATCTGGTATAAATGACAGGGTCTGGCACATTGTCTTTTAACTACTTTACAGTCTTTGGGGATGAGAGGTAAGGAAACATCCTGTTCTATCATCCAGATCCATGTAATCACAGTCATTCTGGTAGAAGCTCTCTGGGATACTTGGCAAAGTAGCCCTGGCTGTACCACTAGGGTACCACGTGCTCTGGGGCCACTCTACTCAACAGAGACAATAAGTTAAACAGACTGGTGAGAAATCTCCTTTTCACCATGTTTTTCCTAGGTGGTGCTGGCAAGCTGTCAGCAGGTATATTGTTCTAAAGGTTTATTGGGTCACTCAGCTGACCTTAACACTTGATCATTTCCTTTCTTGCTCAAGAAAAGAGCATTAGGAACCATTCTAAAATCTTTCTCACGCTGATTCAGTCCAGTTATCTACTAGAGAGCTTCTCAGGAGAACCAGATGGTAAAGCTACATGCCCATTACCCTTTCAAAGCTGTTTATTCCCTTGCTTTGTCTTGTGCTTAATGCCCAGCATCTGTTCACTCCTTCCTTCCCATAGATTGACTGTTCCAAATGATACTAGTCCTTGAGCTTCAGCAAGTGCTGCTGCTATGTAGACTCTCAATCTGCCAAGAAACTGTGCATCTTTTCTGCAGTATCATCTTTACCTAGTTATCTATTCTTCAGCTGAATCTGCTTTTTCCAGTAACTTTTTTAGTGAAACCTAAAGTTAAGCTGCTAGGGAGCTGTTGCATTGTCTGGATTGCCGCCTTTTCTCTTCTGTGGACAGAAGCACAGGATTTTCCTCTGGCTTTTCTTGCTTCGGTGATGGCCTACCTGCTCCTTAGTCTGTCTTCTTCCCTTGATGCTTCTCCCTTGCCTGTGCTTTTGTATTGCTTTTATTTTCTTCCATTGTGGACAGCAGCCAGGTTCAGGTGGTATTCTTCCTAAAGACTGCCTAGTGTTACTCATGTTAAACAGAGGTTATGGATAAGTTACCTAAAGACAGCTGCTTTCTGCAGGTTTTTATTCATGAATCTTGCTGCCTAGTAGGTTCCTCCCTGCCATAGGTCAGGTGGGATTTATACAGCTGGAAAGGATGCCTATGCAGAAAGGAGACCTTATTGCGTGGCTGTGTTCACTTCTGGACATGGACATGGATTTCCCTTCACTCTTGGGCTACAGCTGCCCCTGTGGTAGCAGATGGCAGCTGCATGCCGTGACGCAAAAGCTTTGCATGACAACCTGGCACACAGCACAGAAAAATCCTCTGTCCAGTGCAAACTGCAGGAGAAATTTAGGCAGAAGATAATTACCAGAGTTGACATTTGATGTGAACAATCAAGTTAATACTCTGGCTGTTAGTAAGTACCCTAAAACCATCAGTCCTGCTGTTTCACATCTTATCCAAGAGACAGCAGCGTCCTCCTGCTCAACATTTGGCTGGAAGCATGGACTCAGTATTGACTCCAAAGGAAGCACATCTTCCCTGCTGAACCACCTAGACTCTTTTCTGCAGTTTCCTTTGATATTTTTTTCCAGGTATTGATCTGAACTGCTTTTGCTCCTTTGAAGAGACTGCATATGATCAGACTTAGGGAGCAAAGAGGAGTCACAGCCACAAGCCCTGACAGGATAATATATGGGATGTACCGTGCTGTGAGTGGTGTCTGCGCTGCGGAGGTATGGACAAGGGCCCGAACAGAAGTTAGCAAAGTAGCCCTTAGGCTCATGGACCCATTTCCAGCCAAGGTCCTGTCGGAAGTCGATGTACAGAGGACGCACACAGCAGTTCTCCTCCAGGTTCCTGAAACACAGTATAGAAACAGAGTGAATCTAAAGAGGGGCCTTGTACGTGATTGTGTGACGCAGCTTCCTAAGCAGAAGGATGAGTACCAGCAGTGCCCAGTGGGACGTGGTGTTTGCCCGCACCAAGTGTAGAGGAGCGGCACAGGCAAGCAGTGGTGGGCAGCTCAGCAGCCTGGCATTGCTTGTGCCTGCTGCCAGGCAGGTTAACCACTAGCCCAGGGAGGCAGCACCTCGCTTGCCCACAGCAGCACCCAGCTGCTCTCTGGTACCTGGAGCTAGCAGAGGGCTGCTGCTGGTCCCTGCCCAGACTGTGCTCCAGGAAGCCACTTGCAAGTCTCCCTCTAGATAATGGCTCAGCCAGAAGCACATAGCGACTCTGCTGAGCTGGCCAGCATCCCCTTCTGGGACACCACAAGGAGCAGCTGGCTGAGCTGTGCTCCTCATGTGGCCCCTGTGGCACCATGGTGACCCACAACCCACTTGGAGGGCTCTGCCTTTCCTGATGGCATGGAGTCTTGCCAGGCTTGCCCGCCTCAGGCATGGGACCTGGTCACTCCAGGCAGGATTCTCACCGGAAACAGTAGTTGGTATCCAGGGCCCGTTTCTTTCTCTGGCCTCCCAACACTGGGCTCTCCAGCCGATGTGGGGGTAACATCATCAAGATGAGGTGGGGATTATGCAAGTCTTTCTGCTTCTTCAGGCGCCCCAAGTCCCCGCGGCCATAGTCATCCTCACTGTCAATGCCTTCAGAGAAAAACAGGATCCACAAAGACGAAATCAGTGTGGAAGTGGTGGATGCAAAACGACTTTTCCGTGCATTTAACACTCTCATGCCTGCCCTTGAACCAGGGTGAAAGGTTTTCAGGCACCGCATCCACTTGTTCTGGGACCTCTTCCCTCACAGGGACCCCTTTACTCCTGGTGAATCTGACTGCCGCAGGCCTGAAATAGAGGTTTACGGGCCACCTGTTTTACCATTTGCAAACTGATGGTGGGGCCATTAATCCATCCCACTCACTCCTGGCTTCGGTCCCAGGACAGGCAGGAAGATGAATGGTTTAAAGAAGATGTCAGATCATTGGCACTCCGCAGAACAGCCTCAGAAATGGAGCCTGTGGGGGCCAGTGGCTGCAGCCCAGGGCTGCAAGCCAGGAGGTTCCTAGTTCTTAGGCCAGCCAAGCCACTGACTCTCTGGGCCACCTCACACAGGATGCCTGACTTCCTTGTGTTTCAGTCACCCTAACTGGAAAGCAGAGCCTCCGTGGAAATCTGAGAAGGCATCAAGCTGAACTTCCCAGAGAGACATTGAAATACAAAATTATTCCTTTCTGCAGACACTCATGCAAACCCACCCAGCCCGCACTTACTTTCTTCCATTTCTGACCTATGTGCAAAGTGGATATACCCATATAATTAACATGCAAACCCAGAAGTGTATGCTTTAAGACAAATGTTATGCAACATAATATGCTCAAATATGCAAAGCAAGACCTTGTTTTTCCTTTAGATTCTCCAGGCTTTCCCTTTCCCAACAGCCTCCCCTAACCCAGCTCATTATCACCTTTGAACTTGATCTCCAAGACCTCATGCAAATTCTCCAAGATGTCCCCGTTGGGCTGAAAAGTATGGCAAGGACAGTGTATGCTAATTTCCAGGCCAAGGTTGGACTCTGCAAAGAAGATGACTCTGTGAGAAACAGTCTTCCTCAGCTGGGACAACTCCAGGCGCAGGGCAGTTTCAGTGAGGACAGGTACTGTGGTAACTGCTAGACTGTGGGTCGGTCTCAAAGTCAGGGATGCTATCAGAGTTGGGGAACAGAAGTTGCCTTGGAAAGGAAAATAGGAAGCAGAATCTTGCGGCTTCACCTGTGCCAAAAGCCTTGTTCTTGCTAAAGGGAGCTTCCTGGGCAGCTGAGACGGGTGCCCCGGTTACATTTTTTAGGCTATTCAGCATCCAAAAGCATCTGTGAGCTTCAAGGAGCTCCACTGGAAAACAAGTATTTTGAAGAGCTGGCTTGTGGTGTCTGTGTTAAATCAGTTTTGCCATCCTCAGTACCTGTCGACTATCTGGCTTCTGGTTAGTGTCTGAAGGAGAGATCTGAAAATGAGCGAGTTGGATATGGACAAGTAATTTCACTGGAAGCATTTTTCTCAGCAGCTGCAACCTCCTGTTTTGTTGAACTGCTAGCGGTCTAAGTCACACAGACTTTCCAGAGGCAAGTCTATTTTCATAATAACTTCCTGGACCAGTCATGCTGTGTGGGCCTGACTAAGGGAACATAAGACTCTTATGAAAGCTCCTTTTTTATGTTGTGTCATGAATTAAAACATCTGGCTCCCTGGGGCATTGACAAGGTGCCTAGCACCTTTTTTTCCTAAGCTCTGTATGCTCTGTGATGTCTTGTCAGCTAGTGTGCCTGCCCAGAGCTCAGTGCAGTTCCAGCCCTGAACTCCAGCCATCAGGACACAACTTAAGATTGCTTGAAAAAGGAGGAGCCTACAAGCTCACAGCTTACCCTTCCAAGGAGCGGCTGCTTGCCAGTACCTGCATTCCAGCTTTCAGTGGCACCTACCTTCTATCTGTGAGGCCAATCCAGCTGTGAGTCACGGTGCCTATACTCCAGCTGTGAATGGGGTCAGTGTTCTTGCTGGGAGCTGCCCCATAACTATCTGTTGGGCTGCCCAGTGGTGGCAGAGGTATGTTCTCTGCAGTGCTAAAGCCTCCATCTCTCTAGGTGTGTCAGCCTCTGGTATTTCCTCACCTTTATACCTGCCAAGCTGTAAACAGCTAAAGAAACCAGGATTCTTGCTGTTTTTTTCCCTGCTCTACTCCTCATGAAAATTAAACCAGAGCAATCCTCATTTTCTATGTATTACAGATTATAGTTTAGACAAGCAGAGGGGTTCCCTCTGGGCTTAGAAACGAAGAACCAAAAGAAGTTCCAGCATCTCTCAGTGAAAACAATTTCCTCCTCCAGAGAATGAATCCTCATTCCGACTCGGCCCCCAGAGCTGCACACTGGCAACTCCAGGACAGAGCTCAGAATCTAGCAAACATCATGCACTGAGGTAGCTCCCTGGGGGAAGACTTGTTCTCAGACTGAAAGAAGCTGTCCTCTATGTGAGCCAAGTTCATGCAGAAAGGGGAGCACAGAGATACTCCGGTCAACACTGATCCACATTTCTATGGATGCCTGGTCCAGCTAAGACCCCTACCTCTGTGCAGAAGCCACTCACGCACGGTCTCGGTGACATCGAAGGACAGCCACTCAGGGGAGCCCCGTGTCTGCACATTCCTGCCACTGAGGTAGCGCTGCTTTGCTATGTGCTCATCCGGCCGAAGGATCTGTGTCAGAAGGAGTGGTAGAGAGAATCAGCCAGTGCCGTGCATAAGGAAGGGATAGCCTTGGGTCCTTTTTCTTCCACAGCTTGCTAAAAACTAATTCAGAAGGTTGGTCCCGGCACGTGAGACACCAGGGATACCCTGGCACAGGTGAGGACACGTTTCACAACCAAGCTGAACTTCAGAGATCTACACAATGCTTGTTTCTGTGTCCTAAGCAGCCAACCTGTCTCAATTCACCCTTGTTTTGGGGAATATATCCAGAGGCAGAAGCACACAGCAATTGATCTAATGGGTGGTTTTGTTTCTGTATAAACCTGTGGGACATGGGTCTGGATTTCAGAGTAGAACCAGCAGCGGGCAATAGAGCATCTTGCCACAGGTCCCTTGCCCAGCAAACCTACTCAGTCCTACACTGTGGTGTTTTCATGTCCTACACTTTTCAACATCTATCAAAACACACCACGGATGATCAGGTTTGGAGACCTCTCCCACTGCTCTGACATCTCTTCCTGCTTCCAGACAAAGAGCCACAGCCTGTGCAAGGTGTTCTTTCCTGCAGGACCCCAGGTTCACTCCACAGAGCACTGAACCTATGGAGAAGCTCTGGGATTGCCTTCTTGTCAGTTGTGTCATGTGGTGGAGAATTGCTCTGACCTTTGAAGCTGCATTCCAGGAAGTCCTCAAGAGCTACCAGCCACAGGGCAATTTTAGCTGCACTCTTACTGCGAAGTGGACAGACACCAGCCTGTGGGAATGTGCCGCCTGGATGGTAAACTACAATTAGCTGGGTGGTTCGGCCCAACCTAAGACCACTTCCAAACCTGAACCAGACCTTATTCTGCTAGGGGAGTCCATGGATTCAAACCAAACTCCAGAAAAGTACCTGAATTAACAGTGCCATGAACTGTGCCCCTGAGGAGCTGCTGCTGAGGGGAACATGGAAAGCAAGCATTATTTTTCCAGTACATCAGTGACAAGACAGAGAGCTCCACCCATTGGATTAGCACCAACTGTATTGCAACAGTCAAAGGAACAAAACTGCCAGGGGACCTAGGCACGCAGATGTGACAGAAGGGTCAGGGCTGCTCCACTGGTGAGGGGCTCCCCTTCCAACCCCCTTCTCATTGCAGCGAAGAGCTGCAGCGGGCACCATGCCAGGGCGCTCAGAGCAGCCAGCCAATGTGAGTGGGGAAAGGACAGCACCACACTGTAAAAGGAGAAAGAAAGGTGACTGTATCACTGCATATGCTGGAAGAAGCCTGGGGTACAGCATAGGATTTCTTCTCTCTCTCTTCTGTGGCCTTGCACGTATCAATTGAGGCAACCATTAAGAAGCCAAGCTATTCTGGGCTCAGGCACAGGGGAAGGCAAGAAGAATACTCACCTGGAAGAGCTCAATGCGCTGCTCGCTGCGTTTAGAGCTCGGGTTGGGCACACGCAGCACCCGAAACTCAGCCCGGAACAAGTTGGTGCTGTTCTTCTCTGCCGAGGACACATTAAAACGGAACACATTGGAGGTGACACCTTTTGGACAAATGCCCAACTCATCTAGGAGAAAGAAAGATGGAAAGACTGAGAACCACAAGCCAGAGGGGTGGGATCTCAAATAAATATTGAGAAAGAGCTTTCCAGCAGGGGCATGTCATTAAAACATCTAGCCACCTGTAAAGCATGGCTGTCTAGCTAAAGATAACACAGGATGAATTCACTCAAATTTGGTCTACATCACAACATTTTGCAAAATCACTACTGCCACCATTATTTCAATGCTACAAGCCAGCGAATCAGTAGAAATCAACCACAGTATTTTTAATATTATCTCTTCTAATTCTGCTCATCAAACGTTGCTAATGCTCATGAGTCTGCTGCATCCAAAATGACAACCCCAGCCAAGGCAATGGGGCAACCTCATTTGCAGCTAGTGGGGCCCATTCCCAGTAGCAATGATGGTATAACTCTGCTCATGCTGGAGATGTGAAGCTACACAGGAGGTGATCCCATTGCCACTGAATCTCAGTTTTACAAACCTTGACATTGTCTCCTAGAAAGAAAGCCAGCCAGGTGTCCACAAAGCATGAGGTGTGGATGACTTTTTGGGGCAGTGACTACTTATTGTGTACTGGAAGAACTGGGTTTTAAGATCAGTTCTCACTCATGACCTGGCGAATAAATTAATGAATAGAACTAGATACAGAGTTCTTCAAGGACAGAGTAATAGTGCTGAGAGGCCTGTGGAGATCAGACACACGGGCAGGAAATAACACGGCAATTCTCTGCTTCGTTGTGTGCCTGCTGAACAGAAAAATCCATTTCACAGATGCCCCAAAAGAGAGTAGGTAAAAGCTATGAGGTCCAAAACAGTCCTTAAGAGAAAACAAGCCTCTCTTCATTAGGACCATTATTGGTCCCATGAAAAAGTCTTAGTTGTCGCTGTTGTTCCTCTCCTACTGACCTCTGTTAGCCCTCACGGCTGTAGCATCATTAAGGCTTCCTGCTGACGAGACACAGCAGCTCCTGCTCTGCGCCCAGATGCAGGTTTGTTTGCAGCCCTACAAAGCCTCTCATATGACCTCTGACTGTTGTCCACTGCAACACTGTGCTGATATTTAAGTTGTTTTTAAACAAAAAAAGAAACAGAAACTGTCACCTGTTCCCAGCCACAGTTGCAGCCTGTAACAAATAGGCTGGAAGCCATAGTTGAAGCAACCTTAAAGTTAGATTCCTGGAGTCATCCCCTCCCTTCACAACACAACACTATCTCCCCAGCTGCTGAATACAGGCTAGTGTGAAACAGTGCCTGAGCGCAGAGGTTCACCTCCCATGCCAAATTTTGATTTGAGTAACACTGATGTGCTTCCAGAATCATCTCCATGAAGATGAAGGTCTTCCTCTTGTGCTACACTCAGATTCAGCTAGCAGGAGCCTGCCAATTTAAGAGGTGTTCTTAGGGTGCTGAAGCTTTACTCAATAAGCTAATGATCAGATGTTCACACTGGGCTTTAACTGGAAGGGGTTTTGTCATTTGTACTACTGAATGGAACAACTTTCCCATACAGCAAAGTCTCTGGCTGCTATTGAAGAGATGGATGTTTGGTAATCCCAGGAGACCAGATCCTGTTGCAGCCATGAGCCGGTACGCTCAACCCAACGACCCTGCAGTGCAAAGAGTACACCAAGCCACATGAGGACACCCACTGTGGGGACTCCACCACTGTGACCAGTTCTAGGCTTTATGCCACAGAAAAGCACTGCAGAAAATGCAAGCTCTGATCTCATTAAATGCCCAAAGGCATCTTCCTGGCTGAAGTCTAACACTGATAACTGTTCGGTGCCCTGGACCTTGGCAGATACTGTGCTTTAATACCCCCTTAAGCTGTTTTGCACTCCTTGCCCTATTAATAGTGCTGTTAACAGTCTGCCCTTCCATTTCAGACCTGACTGCCTGTCCATGAGGGGTGTCCCAGTAATCATCAGAAATGCCTTTCTAGATCAGACCAGTGGTCAGTCTCACCCGGTATCTGTTTCCAACAGCAGTGCTTTATCTGACAATCCATTTAGAGACTACAGATCTGGTCCTACAGCACAGAGCAAAAGACAGGTAAAATAATTTATTGTTTATAATAGATAAGATTTTTAAATTTAAGATTTTTGGCTGAGGCAGCCATGGTGGTAAGAGATTACTGCATCTACTGTATTTTGCTTCCTGTCCCCACATTGCCTTCTACCTACTTACTTCACCAGCAAGGTGCTGGTGTCTTGGGAGACCTTCCTAGTGGAAACAGTAATAGCTGTCATCCCTTTCCTAAGAAGAAATTTCATGTTCCCTTCGTACCCTGGAAACAAGTCCTCTGTGATGGGGAGATGGAGCTGCGTTCTGTGTTTCACTCTGAACACTGTAAGGCTGGAGCCTACTTCTCAGAGCAGGGGTGCCCAGGATACAGGTCTCACGCCCAGGAAGCTGACTGCTTTGGGGCAAAGGACTTTTTGCAAGAGGGCACAGCCAAAGGAGGTGAGGTGATTTTGCAGGGAATTTGATCCAGTCCCAGCTTAGGTGTGTTAATCACACTGGAATCCGGACATGTCCACCTACCAGCACAGATCAAAGCCTGGAAGCAATATTCCTGCAAACTCTTCCAGTCCACAACACTCAGTGGCTGTAACCAAGCCTGGAGACAGGGAATCTGTGACACCCTGGGCACCCGTGCCAGGCTATGTCTGACACACCAGGATGTATTCTCACGATGGGACAACGCTATTACTGTGGAGCCCAGGCAGCCCAGAGCTCTTGACTGCACAAATGATAAGACCGGTAGCCTCTTCACGTGGACAATGTGATACAGGGAGCAGGTTCTTTTGGGAGCTTCCCTCTTCCTACCACTGCTTACAGCAAGGTGCAGGTTTTCCACGTGCTGCTGATCCTACACAGCTGCTGTTTCTGGCAAGCCCCAAGAAGGCTGATGGCTGTGCAGTTAGAATTTGATGTCAAGGAAGGGCAGGCTGTTTGTGAGCAGGTATTGCCTCACTCCATGCCAAAGCTGCAAAACTTCAGAGAAAAAAAATAATCAATCCTTCTGGAACTCTGCAGGCAGCAGGTTTAAAAGGAAGAGATGCTTGGCCCCAGGGACTGATGGCTTTCGTTGCCTTGTCGCTCAAGCTGGCTTGGAAGATAGCATCTATTTTTCCTCAGGAAGGTAAACAAAGCCATTTGCAGGACCATTGCAGATGCCCTCTGAGCTTGAACCTAACCAAGCCTGAACCCCCGTGAGTTCTAGGAGATCCCTAAAGTGAATGGCTGGTCAAGAGCGAGTTATTCTCTAAAAGAAAGCCCTTTATAATTCAAGCAACGAGCCTGAGAAGCACAGCAGAAAGACCATTCTGTGAGTCACCAAACAGCTCGGAGTAGGGATGGGGCACCTGGTCCTGAGTATCCTTTCCTAGAAGGATGGGGCTCTCCCTGCTGCTATTTTCGCTCCTCAGCTCTCCTCACTCTTGGGTCTTAAGTCTTTCAGAAGGATGAGTTCTCTGAGCCAATGAGCTGCTTGACTAATAGTTTGGATCTAGAACAGTTTGTGTGCATGTGCGTGCGCACACATTTCAGACTTGTCTATCATCCTCGTGGTTCCCTCAATGGAGCAGTCCTCCCCTTCCCCCCCAGAGGAGACTGGCTTTGGCTCAGAGCATGCTCTGAGATCACCACCTGGCACAGTGACAGAGTCATGGGAAAGTTGAACATCAGCCACTTCTGAAGACACAGGGCCAAATTCAGCCACGGTGTAAGCGGTGAAATTCCCCAGGTTTCAAAAGGAGCACGTCTCTTGACACCACGTCCTGTCTGGAGCTAGTGTCTCCATGTGTGACCCAATTCCAAAGTTCCCTTTTTCTCTGCGTGGTGGCATCTACACTGCCCACTCCCAGGAGTTAAATCTCAGCAGTACTTGGTTCTTTTGAACTGGCTGCTCAGGACCTTGCCCCAGCGTCCTACGAGGACACGGAACAGGTTCATTCATTTCCATAGGAATTTTCCCCAACACACAGTTCCTCCTCACTGCTCCTTCTCATGCACCACGTCTTCGTTCCTCCTTCCCCTCTACTTTATCCAAATCCACTCCTCTGACTTCATTTCCTACTGCCGTGCTTTCCCAGTTCCCTTCTCCATAACACACTGGTTCATAGTGTGGCTGTAATATTTTGCACAGACGCTTGGTTTCCCCATATATTTTTAGACTTTAACAAATGACACTTCCATAGATCAAAAATGTTGAAATATGGGTAAGCTGCTATACCCTGTGCACTTTCTGCTCCTCGAGTCTTGGTGTCTCCTGAGCTAAGTGCTAATCATATAACCATATGGAGCGCAGTCTGCTAGAGATTAAGTGAAATTTGTTGCATTACCACATTGTAGCTCTTATTCCAGCTCATCATATGTCAAGATTAACATAAACCTGGCAGAGTAACTGCATTCTGAGGCTGCCTGCACCAAGTCCCAGCTCCTCCCCAGAACTGCTAGCGTTCAAATTGTGTCCCCAAGACTGCACTACATCACAGGAGGACACCCTGGATGGTGGTATGCCCACCAACATCTTCCAATCCTAAGGAATCCTAAGCACAGACTAAAAGGATTGCTTGTGCCTACATGTGCTCAGCATCTGCAATCTGCTTGGGGTTCATGTCTGCTCAGTCTCTGTCTTTGCATCTGCATCTGCTCAGCTTCTGCACCTGAATCTGTTTAGTATCTGCATCTGGGCCTGCTCATCATCTGCTCCACACCTGCTCAACATCTGTCATGTTTCCTCCATGCCTATGTTCCCCTGGGGGTCCCCTTCACATCACTGTCTGCTTTGCACCTGCTCAGCATCCCTGTCATCTTCCACTCGCTCTCTGAACCCTCACGCTATCTGACTAACACCCTCGACCCTGTCCCCCAGGCAGCGGCCTTCTTCAAGCAAGTGCCTCTCCACCTTCTCTACAGCCAGTGCGGCTGCTGCACAGACCAAACAGGTTGCCTGTATCTCTGCGGCAGCCGCTGGAGCTTCAGCGGGGAGGAGTCCGTCCACCTGCCTGTCACCCAAACGCGAGACCTGCGCCTTCTCCTCGCCCGGTGCGCAGCATTCACCCCGACACCCAAGCTGCCGCCTCCTCTCCTGCTGCCTTCCCA
>VZSZ01008141.1:1813-12311 GCA_013398815.1 Ibidorhyncha struthersii
GGGAACTGCTGGAGAGGGTCCAGCAAAGGGCTACGGAGATGCTGAGGGGACTGGAGCATCTTTCTGCTGAGGAAAGGCTGAGGGACTTGGGGCTTTTGAGTCTGGAGAAGACTGAGGGGGGATCTTACCAATCAATGTTTATAAATACTCACCGGGAGGGTGCCAGGGAGATGGGAACAGTCTTTTTCCAGTGGTGCCCTTTTTTCAGATAGGACAAGAGGTAATGGGCACAAACTTGAACACAGGAGGTTCCATCTTAACCTGAGGAGGGACTTCTTTGCTGTGCTGGTGGCAGAGCACTGGCACAGGCTGCCCAGAGAGGTCTCCCCCTCTGGAGCCATTCCAAACCCGCCTGGACACCGTCCTGTGCCACTGCTGGAGGTGACCCTGCTCTGGCAGGGGGTGGCACTGGGGGAGCTCCAGAGGTCCCGTCCAACCCCTATCATTCTGTGATTCTGTGAACTGACCCTCCCTGCTGCATCCTGCTACAAGTGCCTCTGCTGGCTCCGTGTCCTCTCTGCTTCCCGGGTAGGTGGGACAGGAGCCAGGCAGAACTGAAAAGGGAGGTGTCGGAGAAGGGCTTTGGTGTTGCTCCAAGCCCCTGGCAGAATCTCAGCTCTGCTGGGCTGAGGGAACCCATCGTGGCTGAACCAGGGCACCAGGAGGGGGACAGCTGGGCTGGGCTGGGCAAGGGACTTCTTGGGCAAACACCTCCAGGGACGGGGCAACCACAGCTTCTCTGGACAACCTGTTCCCATGTCTCATTGTCCTGATTTGAGCGACACAGGACTAATTTCTAATACTTGGGAAGACTGCACTTTCAGAAGCCTCGAGTCTCTGAATTTGTGAAAATATTTACTTTATAGCCAGTTATGGTATGTGGGTTTCAAAGTCTCAGTGTTTTTGAGCTCGCCAGGTGCAGGGATGAGGAGCAAGATCTGAGAACCTGACTGAAGCTGGCCAACAGGACTATTTAATTCCATGAACGGCACATTCACTATAAATTACATAGTTTGCTGCGAAGTTCTCTCTCTCCCTTGATGGTGGTGATCCTGAGAAGTTTGTGTCCTGGTGCTGGACTCCTGTGGCCTTCTTTTCCTCCCGCAGCCGTAGCGCTCGCAGTGTCCCACATTTGCTGTCCCCTGCTGGGAGTGCACAGCTTCTTACCGATACAATTGGCTGAGTATAATCTTTGCACATTCCATATTGGTATTGGGATCAACACTGGTTCTTTAGTGCTATTAATGTTAATTATCTAATCTTACTCTATTAAATCTGTTTATACTTCAACTCCCGTGGTTCCTTGTTTTTTCCCCAGTTCCCCTTCCCAGGTGGGGAGGGGTCATCGGGTGACAGAATGTCTAAATGGCAATAAATTGTTATGGGTTTCTCAAACCATAACAGTCGTCATCCTTGTAAAGAAATTCTTCGTTATCGTCAATCTAAACCTATTCTCTTTCAATTTAAAGAGGGATTAGGAAGTTACCCTTAATGCGCACCAAGAGTCTACTAGACTGCTTGAAGCTTTCTGGGTCACTTTTCAATCAGATGTCCAGCAGAAGTCCCCTAGCAGGATCAGCAGGTCCCCCAGGCCCCACGGGGTGCCAGAGCTGCCCTGGTGACACCAGGAGCGGGCAGCCATCACAGTGGCCCATCCTGGCCTAGGGATGGAGGTGGGTGGCGCAGAGGGACCTTCCCTGCCCGCTCCCCGGCTGTCCCTGGGCTATGTCCTGGGGTGCCCTTTCCCCCCAAACTAGGACACAGGACCTCTCTGGGGCAGCCGCTCCCCGATGGCTTCACAGTCTCCCACACCAGCTCCGCCCTGGGTTGCCATGGTAGCCACTGTGAGTCGACGTGATGTCACCATTGCATCACAATGGTGGCCCTTATTTAGTGGGTTTCTGGGAGAGTTGGGTGCTGCTTTCACTGCAAGACATCAGTCAAGCAAGCTGCTGGCCAAGGATGTGAAAAAAAACATCAGAGGTGCAAAGGAAAACAAAGAAGAAGGTATGAATGGGGTGTTTCAGTGTCACCCCAACCTCTCCTCCCCTTGGGGGATCTCGCTGGGTTCCTCAGCCTCCCCAGTTGACCCCTTTGTACATCCCGTCTTCATGCAGAACCCTGGAGGTGATGCTGTCACTAACTGGACAAGATGGAGCAGTGGGTGGTGCTATTCTTCATCTCAGGCCTTTGGGTCTTATGCATGTCCTTGCTTCCCTGCATCCTCATCTTGTTTAGTACAATCACTTGGGTCATCTCCAGGATGTGCTGCCTTAAGAGCAAGGCCAAGGTAGGTGCCTGTCTTGGCATACCCCCAAAGACTCCCTGGGCAGGGGTAGCCCGGGGCAGAGCCCATCCCTGGGGTGCTCGGAGGGAGCAGTGAACAGTGGCCATTGCCCACCCAGCCGAGCCTCTGCCCTGGAGCCACCGAGCCACCTCTGCTTGGGCACCAGGCTTGAGGCCAGGGACACTCCCGTCCCTCTAACTCCAGTTACCCTTCCCAGGGTCCTTGTTTGCAGGGCAGGGCCCCTCCTGGCCATGGGAAGAAAGCCTACACTATCCTGGAGCTTGCTTTTGGAGGGCAGGGGACCTCTGCAATGAAAAGTTGGCAGAAAAGCACAAAGGACACGAGAGGTGAGTGGCCCTATCCCAGACCTGTGCCAGCCTCTGCAGCGGCTCCCAGCCAAGTGACACCCATTGCATGGTCTCCGCGATTGCTGCCCTTGCTCATTCTTTTCTGCCTCATCCCCCAGGAGTCTTCGCCCACTTGGAAGATGTGGAGGGGTCTACAGAGAGCCTGAATGATGAGTAAGAAGAGCCCTTCCCTGCAGGGGGGATGGCTTGGGGGGGACCAGGGCAAACCCCTGCAGGGATGGCAGGCTGCCAGGGCAAAGCCCTCTCCTGACACCCACCATACCCCCTCCCACAGAGAGCACTGGTGGCCACAGCACTCTGCCCTCAGCTGCTGGCCTGGCCTGGGCCTTTTCTCCTTGGGCTGGAAGGCACCCGGCCCCTCGCTATGGCCTTCGTTCCCAAGACCCCACCTCACCCAGAGAAGCCCAGAGCTGGCAAGAGACCCCCAGACGGTTGGGAGAAGGCAGAGAGAAGGTGCTGGCTCCATGCTGTCCCACAGCAGCTCCCACCATCCAGCTGGTATTTCCCCCACAGGCACGAGAAGCCCCATGGAGGAGGATGGCAGGGAAGCGGCTGCAGCGGGGAAGAGGCCTCTGCAAGGGAGCTCCCCTGGGAGACAGGAGACGTGGCTCAAGGCAGAAATGTCACTGCCAACACCAGCTCAGAGCTCCTCAGGAACCAGCTCTCCATCGCCAAGATGGATAAGATCACCAAACTGATGGAGTCCCTGAGCATAACCCAACTCTGCCAAGAGCTGCTGGATGAGCTGAAGGAAGCTCCAGACGGCGCTGCGCCAGTCCTGCGCGGAGCCGTGAGGAAAGAATATCTTGTCTGCCTGCAGTGTGGTGAGTGCTTCACCGGCAGCTGCCCACACTGCAGCGAGCCCACGGCAGAAGAGGACCTGCCCACGCTGGCCACCATCCTCTACAGTGTGGACGTCCTGCTGCATGAGGAGGACCTACAGCTGGAACTGGGGCTGGGCTTTGAGCTGTCCTTCGGTGGGGAGATGGTCTGCGTGTGGGAGAGAACCCAGAGGCTCCCTGAAATATCCCCTGAGAGATGCTGCAAGGACTGCAACGTGCCTCTGCCCAGGAGCCCTGGGGACAGCAAGAGCTCGCAGGCACAGACACAGTGCAGCGACAGCAGCAGTGCAGCCCTGCAGGCGGCCGGACAGGGGGGGTCTCTGCCCACCAGGGTCCCCATATGGCCCCTGCCCCCATGGGCACAGCCCCCCTCCCCTGCAGCCCTGGACCGGCTGCTGGGAGCTGGCATGGAGCCCCTGCCCTGGGTGGAGTTCCAGGGTGTGTCGAAGGCACTCAGTCTGCAGCGCATCCGTCAGTCCTGGTCCAAAGTGAAGGCCAGTGTCTGGAGGAGCATCGAAGACGAGTGCGACTGGATGTGGATAGTAGACATGCCACCACCCAGCAGCACCAGGGAAGGGGATCAGGAGCAGCATGAGGAGGACGCGCGCAGACATGCCACACTGATGGACGTGTGAGGAGCACCAGCAAGAAAAGATGGGACTGGGAGGAGCGCAGGCAGGGTGAGCACAGCTTGGGGGGGACGGGCATGGGTCTGGGCTCTCTTGTGCAGCCATTGAAGCTGCGTGGTTCAGGAGCTATTTCTGTAGGACGAGATGCTGTGGTGTGGGAGAGTTGGGATGATGGTGAGAGATGTAATGGCCTCTTGCTGATTTTGGGTTTAGACGGGGCTGTTAAACAGGAATGGGACCGACACCAAGTGTCTGACTCCCCACGAGATGTGGTGCCTTTGTGCCCCATGGAGATGTTCCAGCACATAGCCGCATGGCTTCTGTCTGCACTGCCGACCATCACCCTGCTCGGCTCCCCCTCTGTCTGGGGCCAGAGGATGTCTCTTTTATGGAGACTAGAATCATAGAAGCATAGAATCATCATGGCTGGAAAATACCTTTATGATCATGAAGTACAACTGTTATTCAACTCTGCCACGGCCCCTTCTAAACCATGTCCCTGAGCACCATATCTAGACAGCTTCTAAATACACCCAGGGATGGTGATTCAACCACTTCCCTGGGCAGCCTGTTCCAGTCTTTGATAACCCTTTTGGTGTACAAGTTTTCCTAATATCTAACCTAAACCTGCCCTGGCGCAACTTGACGCCATTTCCTCTTGTGATAGAGGGAACTAACACTTAAGGGTTAATAGCAGAACCATTGCCATATATCTATAACCTTGTAATAGCGGAACCATTGCTCAATTCAAGCCATATATCTATAACCTTGGTCATTGTGTAGGATGTTTAAACATGAGCTAGCGGAAGGAATTTACTGAGAAAGCAGAACAGTCATGACTGGCCTTGCTGAAGAAACCGCAGTGAGAAAGTTTTGAGGAAAAGGTGAAAGTGCATAGCGAGGAAGACATACGGCCTTGATCCTCAAGACCCCGGCCCACGACCACCAGAAGACACTGCACGTGCGCAGCGGGGAGGAGCTAAAGGCAGAGACTATGGAAATGCTTTCTTGGAACGCATTGTAATAAAGACCGCCTTTCTGGGAGAAGGTCATGAATATATATAGGTGTTTTGTAATGTGTGATGTATATGTAACTTTGCTGCATAAATACAAGGCGAACTGCAGTGGTGGGCGTGCATGATTGTGGTGGAGCGACCCCCCCCCCGTGCTGCCCAGCACTGAATAAAACATACCTACTTTACAACCTTCTTGGTTGTGGAGTCTGTTTTCCACACGTCAGTTTGGCGAGCCAGGCAGGAGACACTGCTCGGCTGCGGGATCGACTGCAGAGCGGACGCCCCTAGGTGCGCCCCGAGTACTTTCCCTGGAGGAGCCTCTGCTCCCAGTCGCTCACTGCTGGAGGAGACAACGACCTCCTGAAGCCGCGGACAAATGGCATGTTTAACGAGGGGACCAGTAAATCGTAGGGGACGCCCATGCTTGGCCGGGGCTGCTGGTAAACCACAAAGAGATGTCTGGCGTACAGCATAGTCCCCGTAGGGGAAGAGGACCGGTCCTGTACAGGGGATTCACTGGCCGATAGAGTGGCCGCTAACGATCTTGGGAGTAGATTGAGTGAATCTGAGGTTATCACTGCATCCTGTCATCGGGAGCCAGGACAGACCTGCTCATGACGGTATAAGAAGCAGGAGAAGGGTAAGCGAGACTCAAATTTGCAGCTGCTGAAGGGATAACAACTAGAGCGTGAACGGTATGTTTTACCTATGAAACGCCCGGGTATTTTGTGTTAAAAGCACTTGTGTGTGTGTGTGTGTTTGAGACACAGCGTCACTGTGAAGCGAGTGGGAGTCATGATTTGCGGTTCCGTGACTCTGAGGAACACGGCCAGAGATGGACAAAGCGTCTGAAGCATTTGTGAGCTCAGTAAATGTTTTGATATATGTAAGTTAAGCTGCTGTGGTGTGTAGTCAATCCCTTGCTTTGTGTGTGGGCTTATTAACGAATTACGTGAAGAGTGGCATTCAGCTTGGGCCCTGTCAAAATGTACTACTTGTAAGAAAAAGTGGTATTGTTAATCTAGGGGATGGAAAGCTGAATGTCCTAAGTGCTTTCCCCAAATCCCACGGTTTTAGGATTGGGAAAGGACTGTAAGAACCTGTAAGAAGACGTTTGCATGGAAATTAAAAACAAAAGTCCCACCGCAAACAAAGAAACAATCTAGAAGCTAGGGGTAAGGAATTAGAGATGGGTAACACTCAGAATAAAGGTATTTTACGGAAAAGCCCCCTTGGTTGCATATTGACACACTGGAGGGGTGTTGTTGGAACCGGGAGTGCAGAGAACAAGAAGACTCATTAAATATTGCAATCAATGGTGGCCGATTTATAAGCTGGAGGATGGAGCTAAGTGGCCACTGAATGGGTCAATTTATTATAACACTATCTTGCAATTAATGCTGGTTTTAAGAAGAGAAGGAAAATGGGATGAAGTGTCATATGCAGATACGTTTTTCACCCTCTGAAACCATCCGGAGTGGCAAAGGGACTGTGGAATGGTGCCACCACAGGACCCTATGGTGCTCGCCCTCGAGCGGGAGAATAACAAAGAACTTAAGGGTAAACTGAGGCAGTGTTGCTCGGCATGTAGTATTGGACAAAGGTGTATTAAAATAAATAAAATTCACCAGGCATCAGAACAAGATCTAACTGATTTGCTTAAAGCCTCCCCCTCGATCACAAGAACAGGATGCGGACTCAGACAGAACCTCCGCTCCTCTGGACAGTCCAGTGTATGGGCCACCGATGTGCCCGGGAAAGCAAAGAACGCTCCACCTGTTGAGGTCAAACTCAAAGAATGATGACAGCTGATAAGAATCAAACAATATCCCCTGAGGAAGGAGGACAGGGAGGAAATCTGGCCAATAATAGAAAAAATTTTACAACTGGGATCATTAAAGGAATGTGAATCCAATTTTAACACTCCCATATTACCGGTCCGTAAACCCGATGGGTCATACCGGGTGGTCCAGGACCTACAGGCTATAAATAAGATAATTTAAGACCTCTACCTGGTAGTGGCGAATCCATACACTTTGTTGACTGTATTGACACCTAACTAACCTGGTTTACTGGTTTAGACTTGAAGGATGCCTTCTTTTGCCTCCCTCTCCATAAAGCCAGCCAGAAAATATTTGCATTTGAACAGAAAAATCCTAAAAGCGGGCGTAAAACTCAGCTTACGTGGACGGTGTTACCACAAGGGTTCAAAACCAGCCCTACTATATTTGGTAATCAGCTCACAAAAGATCTTGAGTCCTGGGAAGGCCCGCCTGAGGAAGGGCAACTGTTACAATATGTGGATGATATCTTGATTGCCACCAAGACAAAGGATGCTTGTATGACCTGGACGGTGAGCCTGCTAAATTTTTTGGGGCTCCAGGGATACCGGGTATCCAAGAAGAAGGCCCAAGTAACGCAGCGCAAGGTGATTTATCTGGGCTATGAAATCAGTGCTGGACAAAGGACTTCGGGACAGGCCCAAAATGAGACAATATGCCAAATTCCAAGACCACATACAGTGAAAGAGTTACGAACTTTCCTGGGGATGACTGGGTGGTGCCGACTATGGATCTGTAACTATGGACTGCTTGTTAAACCCCTGTGCGCACTAACAACCACTGAACAGAAACCCCTTAAATGGAACAAAGAGACCATACAGGCCTTTGAGCTGCTAAAAAGGCCCTGATGTCAGCCCCAGCCTTAGGACTCCCAGATGTGAGTAAGCTGGTTTTCCTTTTTTCCCATGAGAAGCAGGGGATTGCCCTAGGAATATCAGCGCAAGATCTGGGCCCGTGTCGACGAGCCGTTGCCTACTTTTCCAAACAGTTGGACACAACTGCAAAGGGTTGGCCTGGATGCTTGCGAGCGGTCGCGGCCGTAGTACTAAACATCCAGGAAGCCCGAAAATTCACCCTGGGCCAGAAAATGGCTGTGTTAGTGTCCCATACAGTATCTGCAGTACTGGAAGCAAAAGGTGGACACTGGCTTTCCCCACAAAGATTCTTGAAATATCAGGCCGTAATGGTAGAACAAGATGATGTGGAGATTGTAGTCACTGACATTGTCAATCCAGCCTCTTTCCTCAGTGGAAACACAGGAGAACCAATGCATCATGACTGTCTGGAGACCATCAGAGTAACATATTTGAGCCGTTCGGACCTGAGAGACAGTCCTGTGGAAAACACGGGGGACTGTTTCATGGATGGAAGCAGCTATGTCCTAAGTGGTAAAAGGCATGGCAGATATGCCATCACCACCAGTCAAGAAATAATAGAGTCAGGGCCTTTGCCCATGAATACCTCTGCACAAAAGGCAGAAATAATTGCTCTGACCCGCGCCTTGGAATTGGCCCAAGGCAAAGCTGTGGATATCTATATAGACTCGAAATATGCCTTTAGAGTCGTACATGCGCATGGAGCTATCTGGAAGGAGAGAGGATTATTGAACTCACAGGGCAAAAACATCAAGCATGCAGAGGAGATCCTGAAACTGCTGGAGGCAGTGCAACTCCCCGAGAAAGTGGCGATTATGCACGTTAAGGCGCACCAGAAAGTAAACTCAGAGTTAGAAAGAGGAAATGAGCTGGTGGACAGAGGCAAAACAGGTAGCCAAAGCAAAGGTAAAAACAGAAGGGGCTCTGATCCCTGACGGGTGAATCTCCCTAGAAGGTAAGCCAGAGTATACCAAGGAGGATCAGAAGCTTATATATAATAAAGAGGGGTGGGCTCCCACCCCACAAGGGAAACGAGTTGTCCCCTCCTATCTAACATGGTCTCTGTTAAAAGAAGAACACAGGAAGAGGCACTGGGGAGCAGAGGCCTTATATAAACACCTAATTAGAGAAATCGTAGCTAGAAATTTATACACCACTGAGAGACAAGTGACTCAGCAGTGTGATCTTTGCCTCCAGACTAATCCCAAGAATACCCCCAAACCAGAAATAGGCCAAATTTGGAGAGGCAACGGGCCTGGGCAACAATGGCAGATTGATTTTCCAGAACTCCCAGGAAAAGGGGGGTATCGATATTTATTGGTATTAACTGACACCTTGTCAGGTTGGCCAGAGGCATTCCCTACCAGGATGGCCAAGGCTCGGGAGGTAACCAAAACATTATACCTTGTGGGGTTTTTCCGAGCTTTGGGAAAAACTAACCTCTTGGCTACCAAACCTAACATGGCTGAAACAATTATTTGTTATGATGATTATACTTGTGATTTTGTTTGTAGTTCTCTGTTTAATGGTCCGGTGTGCCCTACGGTGTTGTCGGAACACAGGTGACATAGTGAGTGGAAAAAGAATCAACTATGACGGAGATTAGAGTCTAACAAGTATTTTGAAAAAGTGTAAGACCATTATATAGGAATATAGTGTTATAGTGTTAGAATTAAGGTTAGTAAAAGACTTTACTAATCTTTTAGAAAAGGGGTGACTGAGTCAGTGGTATATGATAAAGATAATAAGACATTGTGTACTGATTGACTAGTAAGCAAGAAGTCCTGTGACATTGCCAAGGACAGTTCCTGATAATGAATAAGAACATGTCTTGAAAAGTAGTTGAAATCAACCCTGTGGTCTGGACAAAGACTGAAGAACAACAGAGTCTGCACAGGGACAAAAGGTTACTTGCAGTGATGAAGAGGAATCATCAGCCTTCATCCTCACGACCCTCAGCGACCACCACCAGGAGGCACTGCGCAAGGGCAGTTGGGAGGAGTTTATGAAAATTATTTTTTTAGAGCTAATTTTAATATGAAGCAGGGACAGGTTGTGTATATATAGGTGTATTGCAAAATCTTACGATTATATGATCAAGTACTGCATATATTTGAGAGAACCGCTGCATTGGGCGTGCATGATTGTGGTGGGGTGACCCCCGTGCTGCCCAGCGCTGAGTAGGACATACCTACTTTACAACCTTCTCGGTTGTGGAGTCTCATTCTGCACGTCAGTTCCACAGGTTGTCCAAGGAGGTTGTGGACTATCCATCCTTGGAGATAGGATAGAAGCAAGTCTGGATGTGGTCCTGGACAACCCCATGGACGCTACAGGCTTGGGGTGGAGCAGCTGGAAAGCTGCCCGGCGGAGAAGGCCCTGGGGGTGTTGGTGGACAGCCGGCTGAACATGAGCCGGCAGAGTGCCCAGGTGGCCAAGAAGGCCAACGGCATCCTGGCCTGTGTCAGGGATAGTGTGGTGAGCAGGACTCGGGAAGTGATCATCCCCCTGTACTCGGCACTGGTGAGACCCCACCTCGAGTGCTGTGTTCAGTTCTGGGCCCCTCACTACAAGACAGACACTGAGGCGCTGGAGCGTGTCCAGAGAAGGGCAACGGAGCTGTGAGGGCTCTGGGGGACA
>VZSZ01008141.1:19056-29103 GCA_013398815.1 Ibidorhyncha struthersii
ACGTGCACGAAGGCAGCTGGTTCCTCAGGAGTGTGGGGGGCAGAGGGGTGGTTTTCCAGCCTGCTCTGCAGGGCAATTCTCCATGCGCAACCTTGCTTTGGGCTGGCCGAAGGAGCTGTGATGGTGGGAGGAAGCTGTGGCCATTGATGGACGAGGTTCTCCTTTTGCCCGCAGCTGGAATACCTGCGTGCCCGTGTGAAGAAGGTGGAAGAGTTTGAGAAACAGCTGAATCAGCTGCGGTTGCAGGATGAGGAGGAGTATAACAGCATGAAGATCCAGATGGAGAATGATGTGCAGGTACAGCAAAGGCTGGTGTGTGCCATGCGGGGAGGCAGTGGATTAGCTCTCCTTGAGCTTTTCTGTGTGTAGCCGGCTCTGCGGGGCAGCTAGACGGTGTGAAAGCTGCAGCTGATATCTGGTCACTTCAGCTCTTCACCGTGCACCCTCCAGCCCCGTGTCAACAGGGGGATGGAGCTGTTGTTCTCTTCTCTCCATGGGTCCCACACCACAGTGTCCGTCTGCCCCTGGCTCTCAGCGATTTGCAGCATGTGAATTGTAGCTCTAGGACGTATGAAGCACCTGGGAAGGTCGAGGGTTTTGCTACTTCTGCCATCGTGATTGATAGAAGGATTGAATAGTGGGAGTGTCCTGACACCATATCATTTCAGACCAGTCCGATTTCTTCCTTTGTCAGGGTCTTGGCCTAGGAGGTGTTGCGTTAAAGGGGAAAATCATTTGGCAGAAAATAAACCCCCTTATGTTCCAACCTGTATATCAGAGGGGCTGGGGGCGGCTGGGCTTAGATTCTGAGTGATGCCCAATTCGGCGTTACAAGTCCGGTCACGTTCAATATGTATATTGAACTATCACGATTACAGATGCACTAATAACACCGTACACAATTCGATCTAGCGGCGTTCCATGAACTAGCACGGCCACACTTAAAGAGCTGTGTCACGTTCACTGAACTCTCACGGCTAGATTGATGAAAAGTGTAGTTTATTGAAGCAACAGACGCACAAGTTCTTTTGGGTTGCTGGTGATAGTTACTGTCTGCAAAGCACGTGCGAATACTAAGGATGTTAGTAATGCAGCCTGGCTACAAACGCATTGAGTTATAAAACAACTCTATAGACACTTCTACGTTTCCCGGGGAATTACTTCATATAGCCAAGGACCCACAAGCGTCCTTATGGGGGGGAAGAGAGGCTCAGCCCTCGACTGGATCCCAGAGGTCAGGGGTGGTCAGTGATGGTATTTCCCTGATCGCGTTGGTATCTTCCCTGATATCCTGTCTCTCTTAAGCTATTTTTGTACTATTTTTCTACCTTTCAGGTGGAGCTTGAGGGTCTCTAGTCATACATACTTTTGTTATAATTGGTGTAAAATTCTCTCGCTTCAATTTTAAAGGTATAGACTACGAAAAATTCAGAGTGCAGGCACCGTGAGGAGTGGTCGCACCTTGGAGGCGGGTAGCTTTTGGGATGGAGGTGTGTTTTGATATTATAATGACATTATAATGAGCAAAGTTCACCCAAAGCATAGCATTTTGTCAAAAAATGACAGATCATTGGCTCAGGGTAATAATTAGGCAGCTTATCAGTTTCACAAGACCTTCAAGAGTTCCATTTGACCCTCAAGTTCCTATTTTATCACAGAGTTTGGCTGCTATGTCTCCACTCCGCTCCATCCTCCACACTGTTTTGCTTAGAGTTAGCGCACCAGACTCCCCCAATGTTGTTAACATCTCAGATTGCCTCGGGAACCTTTGTGAAATGTGTCCTTTGCACACCAGCTGCACTCTGCCCCTGGAAGTTTTATCTTTGCTGTACTTTTCTTCAAAACGTGAATATAACAATTTCTTAAGTCGCCTCCAGCAATTATCCCACAGGAGGTGTGAGCTTTTTCCTCCGACGTCTGTATAGAGCCAGGATTCCTCTAATGCCTGCGAAGTCCTCTTGGTGTGAGAACTATCATGAGTTTGCCCTTACTCAGGTAGGAGGGCATGCAGTGGGGAGCACAGCCCTGACACGCCGCTGGCTCACTGCAGATCCCAACCTAGTAGCCGTGGTTTCCCCGAGATACAGACACCTTTTAATCTACTGCATTCTCTGTGAGCAGTGGTGTCAGCAAAGCAGTGCATCTGTGGCTCTCTGCGATCCTGCTGGTCCGCTGGACGGCGTCGGCCCCGGTGTTGGTCCTAAGGCTGTCAGGTTTGGCTTAGTCCAGAATAATTCATCCTCCTCTGCTCAGCTGACGCCTTCTCTGCTGGTTGTCGTGTGTTGCTTCCCAGGCTGCACGGTAGAAATGGGACACATTGCACTGGGACTTTGGAAAGGCTCATTGTTTGTCCCATGGGATGTCCTCCTGGGAAGCCCAGTGAAATACGGGCTAGGGCCGATGTCTAGAAGGTTTTGCACAACTTCAGGTGAAATATTACTCTTGCAAGGTCCCTGTCAGCCTGAAAGGGCAAGTCCAGGGAGTGCAGTCCTGACTCGGCGGTTTCTTCACCTTCATATTGATAACCTGAAAGGTGACACGTGCATGTAACATTCACAGATGGCTCTGAGCCATTAGGGGAGGGAAGCAGCAGCACGCTGGAGATCCAGGATCACGGGCAGCGGTGTTGGGCTGTTGTAAAAATGCATCTGCTGCTTTTAGCTGTAGTTGTGGGAGGGTTTATATATAAGGGGAGGTAATTATTCCTCTCTGCTTTATACCTACATGTCCTTGTCCGGGTTTGGCATCATGCTTGGGAACAGGGGAGGGAGTCTAGAGCAGACCAAGTAGACAAATGACCTATAAGAAAAGGTTGAAAGGCTGGGGCTGCTTAGACCAGGAAAGAGATTTTTGGAGGGAGGTGATAAGTCTACAAATATGCACAGTTTCTGTATGATGGAGAATGACTTCTTCTCTGTGTCCACTGTAGATGCAAGAAAAAATCATGGGGTTGAGTTTTGGTAGAGAAGATTTAAATTTGCATTCAGATTTAGGGTTGAAATTTCAAGCTAGGAAAGCCTCGAAATAGCAAGGACTTGCTTGATGGTTCGCTGGAGTGGCTGTGTCCTTGGTTTGCTGCTCTTTGACACAGGATTTTAAGAGTAACATAAGTCAGCTTCTGCTGGGGCTGATTTGGTGAAGTTGTTCCCTCGGCGGGACAGATAAGCTAGATGTCCTTCTGGTTCCCTTTAGCACTGCAGTTGTGTAACTCTGTAGCACAGACTTTGCCCTTTAGTTCAGGGAGAATAAGAGAAGAGAAGTTGGAACCACCTATTTGCCTGATTAACCTGTGATATTGTCGTCCTGAGGTATCTCAGGAGCTTAACCAAGACATAAAGATGAAGTCTATGGTTTGGGGGTTATTGAATACTCCCCAGTTTGACTAGATGGGAATCAGCATTTTAAATATGGGGGTTGGGCCATGGCTT
The DNA here is from genome assembly GCA_013398815.1 of Ibidorhyncha struthersii. Taxonomy (NCBI): domain Eukaryota; kingdom Metazoa; phylum Chordata; class Aves; order Charadriiformes; family Charadriidae; genus Ibidorhyncha; species Ibidorhyncha struthersii. The sequence goes on from VZSZ01008141.1 coordinate 22,485, forward strand.
TCCTCCACCTGCTGTAAGGAGAAGGTCCTTTGGCCCTGCTGGGATTTACCTCCATCTTTTTTTTCAGTCAAGCTTTGATCCTAGCCAGGTGGGACTGCTTCTGGGTGTCTTCCCAGGTTGGTTGTACACTCCCTGTTGTACGTAGGGCTACCCAGGAGAGCTGTGAGCCAGCTAACCTGGGTACCCACGTCTTCCCGGCTTCTAGCCTACAGCTCGGGACTCTTTACCTGCCCCCGGAGATCGCCCTGGGCCGAGAGCAAGCCTCAGCCCCCGATGGAGACTCCACAGGGTCTCTCTGCTGAGCCTGTAGCTGATGCTGTAATTTGGGGCCATGCAGCAGCTTAATTCCAATCACTTCCTATCGTGAAAGAAGTCTTTATAGGCCTCTCCTTATGATTTTTTTTCAGTATCGGATTTCTGCCTCCTTTTGCACATGGAAAACACTTATACCAATGAATTAAACCGTGCCAGGCCCAGACACTGCCTCTCACCCCTCCATGCTGTCACGCTGCCTGCTCCCGGAGTTTCCATGCTGCTGTCCACCCCTGAGCCCGTTTCCAAATGAGCTGTAGGGCTGAGAGCAGCTCATCGGTAGCGTGTGATGCCTCCCAGCCCAGAGCTGCAGCCGCAGGAGACTGGGGCAATCAGTGCGGGAAGCGCCCCTTCCTTTCCATCTGCTGTTGAGCAAACGGGACGCTGGGAAGCTGAGAGAGATGTCTCCTCCATTGCAGCTGTGGGACAAAGGGAAGAACTCGCTGCCTCTCTCCTGTCCCCCAGGCTATGCAGCAAGATGCTGCTGTCACAAATGCTTCAGTTATTTGTCTTGTTCTGGTTTCCTTTAGACCTGGAGTTTGTGCGGTCGCTCCTGTGTGTCCTCCCTCCCTTCCTCCAGCTCGCCAAGTAACTCCTGAGCCTCTTGGTTAATTCAGAGACATGCAACTCCTAATACTGACATGAAAATCAGCAGCTAGGTTGAGGAGAGAAGCCCAAATTAGTGCCCCACTGAGTGAAAGTAGGGTACAACTTCAGTCTGTTGCCCCTTCCCCAGACATGGCCCCGTAGCATGTACTTATGGCCAACCAGCCTCTCCGTCACTCACCCCTGAGTGATGCCAGGTGGCCGGGGCTTAGCTGGGGAGATGTGCACGGGAAGATGGGTTTTGGAGACGCAGGATCTATAGGATCCAGGCTTCAGTGGGGCCTTTGCTCATGGCACGGCTTGGTTTTGTGTTTTTCGAAATGCCAGAACCTGGAGAGGCAGCTCCAGCAGTTGAAAGCCACCTATCAGCTGAACCAGGAGAAGCTGGAGTACAGCCTTCAGGTGCTTAAGAAGCAGGACGAGGAGAACACCATCAGCAGATCCCAGCAGAGGAGGAAGCTCAACCGGTAAAAATGCAGCCCTGGAAGATGGGCTCTGCCTTAACCGCCATCGCCTCCCATACGCCGTTTTTTTGTGGAGCCCATCACCTAGCACAGACCAACGAGCTGTGTCCCAACCCGTCCCTGGGCAGGGGTTAGCCCAGGGCTGGGCCTTCCCCAAAGCACTTCGAATAGGCTGGCCACGGCCAACCTGTGCCAGCTGCATCCGCGTCAGGCAGGCCTTGGCATTGAGTAGTCACTGGCAGATAAGCAGCCCCAAGTCCCAGAGTCTTCACACAAGCTGGGTATGCCCGAAGGTGCCTCTCTGGGGATGCTCAGCTTTGCTGTCCCTCCCCAGGCTCCACAGCTTGCTCAATAACCTGAGAACAAAACTCTCCAAACAAGAGAAGCAGTTCAGAGAGGAGAATCAGAGCCTGGCAGCCGACTGCGAGCGCATCACGGGGCAGTGCAAGGAGGTGCAGAGGAGCATGAGGTGGGGTGTGCGTGGGGATTCATCCATGATGAGGCCTCGGAGCACCTAAGTGAGGTGCGGGGGGAGCTGACTTGTTGTTTCGGGGCACAGAGCCTCCTTCCACGGGCCATCTCCCTTCTGCGCAGGCACTTTGCCGTCAGCGACGCTGAGAAGTTCACAGAGGTCTGGCTTATGAACGAGGAGGAAGCCAAAGGGCTGATGCGGAAAGCCCTCGATGCAGATCGCATCATTCACACCCAGCAACTGGGGCTGCCCTGGGAAGAGCCTCGTTACTGGTTCCTGAACAATGTCGGCCCTCTCGGCCGTTACAGAGCAAAGAGGATGGCGACCAAGTTGGCTGCGGAGGTCCTGAGAGGTGGGACGCGCAGTGTCCTTGTCACCCTCGTGGCACTGGGAGACCCTCATCTTCCTCCGTGACAGCCCCTACTGTCCCTCCTGTCCTTGCCATTGCAAGGTGGGATCTTACAGGGGTGACATTACGAGCCCAGGCAGGGGCTGTCCCCAACCCTGAGCTGGCTCATGCCAAGCCAGCTTGGGGATCTTTGCACTGTACTTTGCCCAGTGCTCCCAGTTCCAGACAAGCTGACCAAGAGCCAGTTCATGTCCCAAGGTCTTCAGGTGGCTTTCCAGGTCACAGGGAACAATTGTGATTTCCCTGGTGGCTCCTGCGGTGATGTGACCGGGGAGCAGAGCCTGGGGAGCACAATCAAAGCACAAAGGCTTTTGCTCACCCTTCTTTCTCCATGTTTCAGAGAGCAGCTCTGGAGGACAGGAGGAGGAAGGGAGAGAGAAGGAGAAGGAAGAAGCTGGCAGTGTAGAAGGAGGAAAAGAAAACACAGCGAAGGTTGAGGAGAGAGTCCCACGTCTGCGAAATATCTCCAAGAAGACTGCCAAGAGGATCCTGGAGCTTGTGAGCGATGAGTCGGTGCGTGACGATGTAGCACGTGATCAGGGAGCAGGCATGCTGTCCCCTGGTTGCTCCATCTTGCAGTGGATCTCTTCCAAGCTCCACGTCTTGGGGTGACGGCTTCTGCATGGCACTGCCTTGCTCTGCCAGGCAGCCTGTTGTCAGAGAGCTGCCCCAGGGGCCGGGAGAGGATCTCCAGGTCTTTCCACTGTGTGTCGCATGTATATGATGCTAATAAAAGGTATTGGTGGGTACAGTTGCCCATATCCACGGCTCCCCAGACCAGAATAAGCACAGGCAAACGTGCTACATCTGATGCTCCAGGCTGTTCCCCATCTCCAGGGACAGTCAGCAAGAGCTTCAGATCATGAGGTCCTTTTGGCGTCACCGTGCTGATGACTCTTATCTTCCCTGTCTGCTGGGTGGCTGGTCCAGAGCCTCCTGGCCCTGCCAGCCTCACGCTGCCCGGCCGCTGCCCACCCTCCTTGCTCAGCCTGCCGTCGCAGGGTGGCACGGCCGTAGCATGGCATTGGCTGGCTTCTGGGGGACACTATTTCCCTGCACCTTCTTCTCTGCTTGTCTCCCAAGGGTTTCCTCATTGAGAGCAAGCTGCTGAGGCCCCTGCAGGCGCTGGGGAGGCACGAGCGCACCCTGATGAAGCTCAACTCCGTCTTTGCGGTAAGTTGTGGCTTGGTGTATCGGGGGCTGCCGGGAAGGCTGGAGGTCACCAGGGAAAGCTCTCTGCTTCGTGTCTGCGTGGCGTAGGACTGAGCCAGCCCAGGGAGGTGCGGCTGGGCTGCTGGGGGGACTCTGGGGCAGCAAGGGGAGAGGAACGCTGCAAGAGGGTGTGAAGCGCTGTGGTCAGACGCTTCTCAGCTCAAGGACGTCCTGCTGAGGAATTAAACATCTCCAGGGCCTCTCCAGCCTGTTCTCAGACTCTCCCAGCCACAGATACCCCCGGCTGTCCCACACTAGCCACTTCTTACCACCCGCTCCCACCTTGTGTGGCATTGCCAGAGGGGCACTCTCTGCTCCTGGGAAATGCTCTTCTTTTTGCTCCTCCTCCTGTGATGTCTCTGAGGGACGCTAACCTGGTTCCTCTATTCCACAGGCCCTCGAGATCGACAGCGAGGATGACCTGTACCAGCTGGTGGATTTTTTCCTGAAGTACAAAGCCCAGGAGGTGGCTGCCAGCCAGGTGGGACCACCAGGGACAGCAGTGGGGAGAGCCCAGCAGAGCCAGGGCTCTGGGGAAGGGGGAGCAGAACATCTCCTGAACACCCAGGGAAGGCGGAGAGGGGGACCAGCATGTTAATCCTGAAATGTTTCCCTGGGACCGGGTAAGGGAGGTGAACATGCCAGGGCTGAGGGGTTGCAATCTTCTTCTGCCGTGGCTGAACAGAGCCTCCTGCACATGATTTTTTTGCCTCAGCTCCCTAAATTTGCCAAGGGAGAAGGCTGCGGGCAGCTGGAAGCGCCCAGGGGGAGGGTGTCCCTTGGGGAGGAGGAGGTGGTGGGAGACACAGTGCCCAGCTTGCTGGCCGTCCCTGCAGAGCCGGGGCAGCGCAGGTGGAGAAGATGTCACGGATCCGGCTGAGGACAGAGAGGACGGTGGATCCGGTGCTCAGAGAGATGAGCTCAAAACCCCTCAGAGCTCGCTGGGCTCCCTTCCATCTGCGTCCGTCCACTCTGATGATGTCCTAAAGATCCTGAAAGCATTCGTGCGGCATTTTGACAAGCTGAGGTAGGACTAGGGGCAGAGCAGGGCTGTGGTCACTGGGAGGGAGCCAGACTGGGGCGCAGAGGGGGCTATGGGGGTCCCACCAGGGCAAGGGGGTACAGACAGTGCCTGAGTGAGGGATGGCTGGGGACAACAAGGCAGGAGACAACCAGCAGCCTCGGGGAGGGAAGCAAAGCCGTGGTGCAGGCAGCTGTGCCAGCTGTGGGGTCATGCTCATTCATGTGACAATGGGGTTGGACTAGATGATCTCGGAAGGTCCCTTCCAACCCCTACCATTCTGTGATTCTGTGATGGTGCTCAGTGCGGCTGAGCTGGGTACGGGGACGTTCCTCACCCGTGAAGAACTGAGTGCCAGGGCTTTGTTCTCTGTCCCCCAGGGAGAAGGATGGATCAGCAAAGGAGTTGCTACAGGTACGGGACAGCTCTGAGGACGGGGAGTACTGGGAAGCCCTGGCACACGTTATCCCTGAGCCGACGTTGAAGCTGTGGGACGCGCTGGCGGTGGCACTGGAGGGATATTAGTGAGTGCCTGGCAGCGCTGCGGGGGACAGGGCAGGCTGGGGGAACCGCAGCGGGGCTGGCACCCGCTAGCCGTGTCAACCCTCTGCCCCTCTTGCCCAGCGAGGTCCTCACGCGGAGAGCCAGCCTGCTGGCCGAAGCGGCCGTCCTGCGTCAGCAGAACTCGGAGCTGTACCTGCTGCTGGAGGAGTACGTCAGCTCCGGGGTGAGCGTGGCATCCTCCTCCCCTGCAGCCTGGGGACACTCCGCCACGCGGGCCCGACGCAGAGGTCCCAGACACGGGGGCGCTTTGGAGCCCATCGCTGTCGGGCTCAGGGCGCTTCTCCCCGCAGGTGAACAGCAAGCTGCTCTCCCCTCCCACGCAGTGGATGGGCCTGAACCTGTCCTGCCCCAGGGACACGCAGTGAGTGCCCAGGGCCAGGACACGGCTTTTCTCTGCCCTGAGCTGAAGCTGTGACTGGAACCAGGACATCCTGGCCGGGACTAATAAACCTTTCCCAAACCTGAGCCGGGAGTGTTGCGTGTGGCCTGCGAGGAGCACCCCTCTCGCCTCTGAAGATGCTGGGGAGCCTCAGCCCACCCCAAAGCAGAGGACTCGCGGTGCTGTGGGGAAGCATTTCCCTCCTCGTGCTGCAAAGCCGTGTGGTCTGTGTCCTCCCTTCCCTCCGTGGAGCCGAAGCCGGGCAGGAGCCTTCACCTCCCTCAGCTCAGTGTCCTCACTGTCCCCGGGTGTCCTGGCTTCGAGAGAGCCCACCCTTCTTTACCTGATTTTACACCTTATTCCCCCATTTCCCTTTGCCGCCCCAACACCTTTTCTCCCCCCGGGCACCTCCCAAACAACCCCCACCCAAACCTCTTCCCTCACTGATCCCCGTGCTGCTAAATCTGTACCTAAATTGTACATTTCCGAGGCAATATCAGCCCAAAGTGGTGTTACCAGCAGAGTTGTCTCCAGGAGGGCTGTGTCACATCCGTGACTCCCTCCCGCCCCTCTGGTTCACACCAGTTATATCTCATTCCCAGTACGGGCTTCCTGGCCAGCTTTATCTTTAGCCTTGACTCCCCTGCCTGAGGCTAATGCAGCACGAGCGGTTTCTCATACCAGAGCAGAATAACACCATTTTTTTGCTCAATGGTTATCTGTGCCCTTGAATACTTTTGACTTTCCTCCCAGTCCCCGTCAGGGGCTCTGGCCAGCTTCGAGGGCGGGTGATCCCATGGGACGGCTTGCTCGCCGTACCCCTGGGCTACGGCGGGATCCGCTGGGCAGAAAGGCGAACAAAAAGGCCCGAGACTGAGAGGGTGGAAGGCAGGGGAAGGGTTTCGGGGCAGGGATGGACAGGAGAGTGGCAGACACTGCCCAAAGGCCAACGCATCTCAGCTCGCTCTGCCGGGCTCCCGGGGATCTTATCAATACTTGTAAATACCTAAAGGGAGGTGCCGGGGGGGTGGGAACAGTCTTTTTCCAGTGGTGCCCAGTGACAGGACAAGAGGGAACGGGCACAAACTTGACCATAGGACGTTCCATCTAAACCTGAGGAGGGACTTCGTTCCTTTGAGGGTGGCAGCGCACCGGCACAGGCTGCCCAGAGGGGGGGGGG
>VZSZ01008141.1:49103-61911 GCA_013398815.1 Ibidorhyncha struthersii
CTAGTGACAAGTGATAGGACGAAAGGAAATGGGTTCAAGTTAAGCCAGGGGAGGTTTAGGTTGGATATTAAGAAATTTTTTTTCACTGAAAGGATTATCCAACATCGGAATAGGCTGCCCAGGGAGGTGGTGGATTCGCCATCCCTGGAGGTGTTTAAAAAAGGGCAGACATGGTACTTGGGGATATGGTTTAGAAGTGGTTTTGTCAGGTTAGGTTAATGGTTGGACTTGGTGATCTTAAAGGTCCCTTCCAACCTCAACAATTCTATGATTCTATGATTCTGTGTCCCATCTGCTCTAAGCTACGGGACACGAGCACCCAGGAGTCCAGGCTTAACCTTCCCTTTCTGCAGCAGAGCTTCTTTTGCAGACGCTGGCCCCACTTCCTTCCTCACTGGGAGGAACTCAGGCGCCCTCTGGCTGGATTTGGGGCTTGCAGTGGTGAGACTCAGGCTGTTCTTAGCCTTGCTGGGGTACGCAGAGCCATTTGAGATGCTGCCAAGGTTTCCCACCTGGTTCCCAAGGGCCCTGTGTCCTCTAGGTCCCATGTCACCTCTGCCCACCCCATGTGCCAGCCTCGGATAGCCCACAGGACTCAAATGGCAGGAGACACCCACACCTGGGTGAGGGATTGGAGCTCAGACCCTCACACCTGGGCATCCTGCACCAAACACCGGAGAGCAGATGATGGAGAGCAGGTCCTTGCCTACATGGTGGAGTCCTCTCCTGAAGCACCATCCCGCAGGCACAGCCAGGACATAGAATCATAGAACGGTTTAGGTTGGAAAGGACCTTAAAGATAATCAATTTCCAACCCCCCTGCCCTGGGCAGGGACACCTCCCACTAGACCAGGCTGCTCAAAGCCCTGTCCAACCTGGTCTTGAACACCTCCAGGGACATACAAAGGGAAAGTACAAAACAGAGGTTTGGTGCCTTCAAGGAACCTTCCAAGGAGACATTTCATGGCTGAGATCTGGAGAGACCTTCTGCACCTGATCCCACCTCTCCTGTTTGAAAAGCCAGATACAATCCCATCCCTAAATCCCAACCCAAGCAAGACCAGTGCTATGAGTTGCACCTCCTGAACATCAGAGGATGCCTGGATGTCCTTCAGAGCAGACATGGCAGATGCCGCTCAGTTGCTGACCTGCACTTGGGGGAACAAGTGCCCATCGCTGCAAAGTGACACATAACAGATCAAAGCACCTACAGAAACAGCATCTTGGAATTGCCTCCAGGAGGCCAGGCGAAGAGGTAGATCTTCTTGCCGCCAACCCACTGCTGGGCTCTGGGAGCTTTTCCTGGCTTGTGTGTCATTGACACTGTGCAGGGACAGTTCTGCTGTTTGATGTCTTTCTTCCAGTCCGTAGCCTCGTGCTGGTTTCTCAGAAATCATAAATTTGGGTGAGGTACCAGCCATTCGTTCATGGGAAGCTGGCACTGGTGAGCCATGGGTGCGGCTTGAGCATTGGGCATCATAACTAGCTGGGGCTTCTGCGGGGAACCAGGGGATTGATTAAAACTGTTCAGGAGCAAGGATGCTGTGTGATCTCCAAAACAGTACGAAAATCACATTCTTCTGTCTGCTCCTCCAGCATGGAGAAGCTGTTTGGGCAAGGTGGAAGAGTCACACCTTGTGGAATAATTACTAAAATGATAAAAAATACAGCATTGTTCGCGTATTAAGGAAAAGTAAAAAATCAAAAGGCTTCTAGGGTAGAATACAGCTGCAGCTGGTATGCGAAGAATTCACCACATCTGCAAGCATTGCAAAGTAACACGGGGAGTGGAGTGGGATGGAGATCCTACGGCCAAGCCCTGTGATAATACAGCAGATCTGGGAACGAGATGGTCCTATGGAACTGATAAGCCGCATACTTACTACCCTGAGCCAACAGTTTGTCAAATTTTGATGAAATGCTGTCCTTTGTGTAAACTTTGCTCATTATAATGTCATTATAATACCTAAACACACCTCCATCCCAAAGGCCACCCGCCTCCAAGGTGCAACCACTCCTCCTTGAGTCTGCGCCCTGAATTTTTCGTAAACGATACCTTTAAATGTGAAGCGAGTGAGTTTTACACCAATCACAATAAAAGTATTTATGACTAGAGTCACTCAAACTCCACCTTGAAAGTAAAAAATATATAAAACCAGCCCAAGAATGGGGGAATATCAGGGAAGACACCATCGTGAACAAGTCAAGGAGGACTCAATCAAAGACTGCCTTTGACTTCCGGGACCAGTCGACGGGCTGAGCCTTTCTTCCCCCCATAGGGACGCCTTTGGGTAAGACTTAGACTATACCAAGCGCTTCCTCAGAAAACTTACAAATCTCTCTAGAGAGTCTCTTTTCTATACTTATAGCCAGGCTGTATGGTTTCTAACTTTGTTGTGTGTTTTGTATAATTCACGATACTTTTATTTGCACGTGCTTTGCAGACAGTGTATTTATCACCGGCAATCCATAAAGAACCTGTATCTCTGCTGCTCAAATAAACTGCACTGTGACAGTAGCTAGTCGTTTGGGTTTCTCACTGAACGCGACCACAGAGTGGCCGTGCTCGTTCATGAGCACGACTAGACTGAAGGTGCAGTCCACTATCAGTGTATCCGGAATCGTAACAGTTTGACATATCAAACGTGACCGGACTGATAGTGGTGAATTGGACATCACTCAGAATTTAAACCTAGCCGCACCGAGCCTCCCACCTCGGTGAGGGGTGTTAGAACGCAAGAGGGGTTATCTTCTCCCAAACTACTTTGCATCTTAACGCAACACGCCTGAAACAAAATGATTGTGTACAAGGCACTCATCATGTGTCCAGCATGAACTCCATAACTGTAGGGGAGTTTTGGGGTGCACAGTCTTGTAAAACCACCTGTACGCAGGCAACCATATCAGCAATGCCACAGAAGACCTAGATTGCCTCAATAATGACATCAGATATAACAAATTTGAGTATGGATGTAGCAGAATCGGGACAAATAAGGAAAAAAAAAGTAACTAGGGGAAGATTGCTTGAGTTGAAGAAAGGAGATGCTAAGGCAGAAATAGGAAAAAAAAAACCCAAACCAAAAAAAGAGTAATAAGGTATGAAACCAGATAAGGAACACAGGAGGATGGGATCTTTCAGTGGTCAGAGGATGGATGGCTACAGATGGTGGTGACGCTGATCTGGGGACCCAATCACACAGGATGCCCTCAGACAACTTGCTGGACTCTTCACTGGGGCTATGTCCAAAAGACTTTGTGCAAGAGGGTAAAAAGGGAAACACTTGCACTTGGGTATGAAGAGCTCTGAGGAGGGAAGGATAGTAAAACGAATTCAGCATTAGCGGTATGTGATTTGTAAGATTTAAGAGTGGTACCCTTATCGTTGTGTTTAATAATGTGCAAAATCAGATCGTAGATTAACAATGATAATACGATTGTTAGGTAATTAGGTTGTTGCTTACTCAATTGATTTGTTAGTCTCTTAGCAGCATATTGCTTAACCAGGGGACATCATGGCCTTTTGAACGCCTGCAGTCTAAAAAGGGATGGTTGAACCCTGAAGGAATGGTGTTATATCTGAGACGCATGCCACAGGGCAAGAAAGCTGTCCTCCCACCGCTGGTAGTCCCCAGGTGCTCATGGCAAGTGAAGATACTACAGCAGCATAGACCAGCCCATTGCAACTCCCAAACACCATCTGATATGAGTTGGGAATACCCCTCAAGGAAGACTACCGAGGCAAACCTAGCAGGCGGAAAGACAAACAACACTGTTTTGTAATCTTAGGGATTTCTGTTTTGTAATCTTAGGGATTTTAGTTTGTAAGATGCTTGGAAGGTAACTTCTCTGCTTGATTGGATTGAGAACGGCCCTGAGGAGAAGGACCTGGGGGTGCTGATTGACGAGAAGCTCAACATGAGCTGGCAGTGCTCGATCACAGCCCAGAAGGACAACGGTATCCTGGGCTGCATCAGAAGTGTGGCCATCAGGGCGAGGGAGGGGATTCTGCCCCTCTGCTCTACTCTGGTGAGAGCCCATCTGGAGTACTGCATCCAGCTCTGGAGCCCCCAACATTGGAAAGACATGGACCTGGTGGAGCGGGGCCAGAGGAGGCCACTGAGATGCTGCAAGGGCTGGGGCCCCTCTGCTGCGAGGACAGGCTGGGAGAGTTGGGGGTGTTCAGCCTGGAGAAGAGAAGGCTCTGGGGAGACCTTATTGCGGCCTTCCAGTCCCTAAACGGGGACTACAGGAGAGCTGGGGAAGGACTTTTTACAAGGGCATGTAGTGATAGGACAAGGGGGAATGGTTTCAAACTGGAAGAGGGGAGATTTAGATTAGATATTAGGAAGAAATTTTTCACTTTGAGCACGGTAAGGTACTGGCCCAGGTTGACCAGAGAAGTTGTGGAAGCTCCGTCCCTGGAGGTGTTCAAGGCCAGGTTGGATGGGGTTTGGAGCAACCTGGGCTGGTGGGAGGTGTCCCTGCCCATGGCAGGGGGGTCAGAACTGGATGATCTTCAAGGTCCCTTCCAACCTAAACCATTCTGTGACTATGATTCTATGATTTGCTCATGAAAAATGAGGTTCCAGGCAAAATGTCAGTCCAGAACAGTGTAAAAGCTACAGAAACCACCAGGGAGCCAGCAGAGCATCAAGCAGGAGACAAGTAGTTGGGAGGAATGGTGCTTTGTCTCTAACGCATCTGCCTTTCCCCTCTGCTGAACCCTCTTTGAACTCATCTGCGCACATGAAACAGGAAAAAGGTAATCTAATTAAATATTCGTCACCAAACACAATCAGGGCTGAGGCCAAGTCCCAGCCTCCATCTCTTGATCCTGTGAGGAGGCAAAGTCAGGACAAAAGGAGGGTCTCTCACTGCAACTACAAAAGGGAAATTAAAAGATAGCAACAATGAATTTTCTTCATCCAGAGTAAGGCAGTAAAAAAAGACTTAAAATCATGTCTGATCATGCCCGCAGACCACTTTTAAGGTGGATAGAAAATTCATTCAAAGTTCTTTGCCAGAGGAAGGACAGAAAGGAGAAAATGGAAAAACTTCCACATTTTTTATTTTTAAAGCTTTTCATTTGGAGTATTATTATTGCAGCTAGCTAATGTCCGTGTGTGTAACACAATCCCTGCCAGAGAAGGCGAGGGCCACTGCAGACCTTCCTCCTCGTTTGCCCATGACACCGTCCCTGCACGTTGCATGCTGGCTCTCCTGGCTTTCCTCAGGGCCACCTCAGCACCTTCGAGTCACCCTAGCACATCCCTGGGGTAGTGGACCTGCAGACACAGTGATGTGAACAAAGAAACTCTGCCGAGACTGGAGAGGTGCTCACCTTACAGCACAAGAACTGATCCTTCCCATCCCATGTAGAAAACTCATACAGGACTGCTGGTTCTTTGCTTCCCTCTAAAATACCGCTGGGTTGGTAGGCAGACCACTCAACGTCATCATTCAACGTAAGGTCCAGCCTCAACATGTGGCTGTTCCCCATCATCCAGTCAACTGGATTAAATCTCAAGCCATGGGGATGCCCAAGCCCACCAAGGAATGCTGCTACCTGGTGAACCCGCAAGCCACGTACTTGTCTTTGCAAAGCCCTTCTCAGCAATCACGTCCATGTTTTTAGGAGAGCTTTCACCACCCAAACACTCATTGAAGGTCTCGACACCTCTGCTGTTTGTTCAATTCTTGCAAAAGCAAACAGGCAACAGCAGGCATAGTGGTTCGGTCCCTCTGGGATCTCCAGCATCAGTTTTTGCTGACAGCAAACTATTTCCAGCCCTCTGTTCCCAACGTTCAATGTGAGGTGAAACGAAGAACATCCCAGGCTCCTTCATGGGGAGAGGTGGGGACGGAAAGTGCGTGGTCGAATCATCATGACCACCTTCCTCAGGGAGTAGTAGTCTGTGTCCTTCCACGAGTACCACACGATACCATCCGGCCCCAGGATCTTGCGGTTTTTAATGGAGTATCGGCCACCCTGTGATGCAGAGAAAGAAGGATGGTCAGGCACGGGAAATGCACAGAAGCCTCATCCAGGTGGGAGCAGTGGAAAACCGATTGCTCTGAAACACCAGAGCAAAAAGCTTAATGATGATGCGGTGAAAAGAGCATGTAAAGCCCAGCAATTTTCAAATGGTCCCAATGGAGCTGGCGTCCATCCGTCTCAGGCTGTGTGAGTCACCCGTACCACAAGTGTCCACCCTGCAGTCCCAAACCCCAGAGCACAGAGGTGTCTTAATACTCAACTCTGGCACACGGCACTGTCTTGGTGCTCAGCATTCACTTTGTTCCCTCCCTGGAAAGCAGAGGCTGTTCAAGCCAGGAAGGACTCCTATGACATGAGAACCAGTAGCCTCCTCCCATCCCTGGACCTCATGTGCTAACATCCATATCCTCATTCCTCCACCTTTCCTTGTAGTACACCCCGTTGGGGTTGGAGAAAAAACGCTGACTGGAGAAAAAGCACCTTGCACCCTCATCCCTCCACCTTACCTTGTAGTACACCCCGTTGAGGTTGGAGAAAAAACACTGGTGGTACCACCAGCCTCCGTGGGAAATCTCAGCACAGATGTTCCCCGAGTCGGGTGTGCTGAAGCTCCTCTTGTTGTGGTACCAGGCAAAGGAATCCTCCACCGTCCCGCTGAACCCATCCACGTGCAGGCGGTAATAGTTTGCCTCATCCTCAATGCTGCAAGCAACAAAGGTGGGACTATTTAACGGGGAGCGTTTGAGTCTCCTTTCCGACCTGGATACTGCATTCCTGGTGTGGACACCTAGCAATCATCGAGCTGCTCTCACCAGCCTCCCTGCTATGATTCATCACCTCTGGAAGTCCGAGATATTGTATTTTTCCCTTCTGTGGGATGTGCATGACTTTGTGATGACTCAGGGCACTTGTTATAGGGCTGAACCGGGCAGACCGTGACTCTAAAACCACAATAAAGGACTGCGGCAGCTTTGGCAAGACAGTCCCTCTAATTACACAGCACTGCCTCCTCTCCACGTCACAAGCATCCTGCTCTTCACCTAGACCGAGATAGTTAGTAATTTGCCCTGGGGCTAGCAAAGGCTGAAGGTCAGTGCCATTGCACGTGACGTCTGATGAGAAAAGTCTGGGTGACCACTCAAAGCACACGTTTGCTGGTGGAGGATGCTCCATGGCACATTCAGGCAATGGGAATTCTTTTTTTTTTTCCCCCAGCAGTTTTAGGGTCTGCTCAAAGCCCTCAAGCATCAAGTGTCCATAAGGCGCCATGCTCCCTTGGACTTCCTCCCATGGTGGATTACTCCACAGTCACCCACAAGCATTTCCAGTAGAGACAGGGAAGGAGTTCATCTGGGACAGTCTAGACAGACCTGGTCACCTCTGATTAAGAAAGGATGTGGCTGATGTGGTATGGATAAATAAAACACCAGAGGAGGGGAAGGGCTATAGACACTAAAGGACATTACATCAGGCCCAGCGAGTAAAAGCCATGAAAAGAGAGGGTAAAAATGATTCTATGAAACCAAAACATGACTCTAAACCAGGGAGATGCTGGAGGACCTGCCCAGCAAACCCACAGGATTCAAAACCCTGTATTTGACACAGAGCTCCATAATTTTGGCAGAAAAAATACCCCTAAGCAGCTGGGGACTGTCCATCGGGTCCTACAGCTCCCTTGCCCTGGGGCTGTGGATGTCGGCCATGGCTGAACGACACCGCACATTTGCTAGCACTCACGCAGGCTTCAACCCGGAGCAAAAATTGGTGGTCAAATCCAGGTGGGAAAGAAAGAATAGAGAGCCTGGGCCCATTGTGAAGAGCTCTCTAGACAGAGTCACTCTGACCTCAAGGGGGTTCCCATGCCTGAACATCTCCCAGCATTGAACCAGCTACACCTAGGAGAACCAGGGAAGGCCATCCCACTTTCTACCTGAAGACCTGGTAGAAGGCGTGCTTGTGCTTGTTGTTCCAGTCCTCCAGGTCGATGCGCAGAGAGTAGTCCCCTTGGCTCGTCATCTTGTGGATGTTTTCATTGCCCAGCCAGAATTCACCACTGAGGTCCCCAAAGCCTTCCCTGTACTCGTTCCAGGTCCGGTTGAAGTCAACTGAGCCATCCTGGCGTCTCTGGATGACTGTCCAGCCCCCACCTGCCAGGAGAGAGATAACATGAAATGGGAGTCTCCAGGGAGCGTCCAAGGGTCCCAGACAGACCCCTTACTGGTGTCACCTCTGAGGACCTATCTGCAGCTCAGCAAGGGGTCTCCTTGTCATGTGTCCTCCCTCCAACCGGCAAAACACAAGTGTTGGTTGCTGCACGGGGTTGCTGCCTATCGTAGCTCATGGGAAGAGGGTCCCACCTCTCCCATATTGGTTCACAATGGTGTTACCCTGCTGGCTGTCACAGGGTCATTCCAGATCTTCAGGTGGTTTTAAATGAGGGAGAGATGGTAGTTGTCGGGAGGCAAATGTTTTGGGACTGGAACAAACTAGAGATCCTGGAGTTTGGAGATTATTACGTACTGTTCCTGCAGCACCACAGAGGCACACGAGCTCTCCCAGTATTGTGTCACTGTCTCCATCTGCTCTCCCATCTGTCCAAACCGCTCTCTTCTCTCACATTTTATTCCAATACTGTACACTTGGGGTGGGGGGGAATGACGGACGGGACTGCGGCCATATTTTTTTTGCTGTTTGTACAGCCTGTCACTCTACAGTGTCCAAGACTGTTGATGGTCATGCAAATAATAGTAATGACATAACAGAGACAACATTGTCTGAACAGCCTGTTTCTTAATGAGCACGTGCATCCCAAAGCTGCAATGACCTGTAGATCCTCCAGTAGGTGAGATGCCAACATGTGGGGAGCTGAACCCCTTTCTCCAGCATGGGATGTGTGGATGTGACACATCAATCCGGGCTGCAGTAGATCCACGGGGCAAGGAACTGACAATCCACCCCCCCCATTTCCCTGACGATTGCCATTATTCTTCCAGAACTCAAGTGTTGCAAACTAATTTTGTTAGTAAGTCTGTGCCTTGGGTTGACCCTAGTGTGGTCCATACGGATATTTAGACAGCAAGGGTGTGGGAGGTCACCTGCTCCCTCATTTACACTCCAAAATACCTGCGGGAGAGGATCTACCTCCTCCATCTTCAATTCAGCACAGCTAGAATTAGCGGTTGCCCACACATAGCCTTCGACTACCCAGAGATGCTCCATATACCCCCTGGTGACCAGCTGCTACTCCAGAAGGGCTTCTTTTTCCCAAAGCCCTCTGTCATATCCACTAGTCTGTTGCAAATATCTTGGATGCATGAGAACAACTCAAAGACCATTAAATGTCTGTGTTTAGGCAACTGAATCCCAGCCATAATGTCTGGTTTGAACTGTTCTTCCAAACCCCTTCTACAGCCAGCAGAGAGGATGAGTCCTCTGTCCCTGGAGAAGAGTCCTTCTGAAGATGCTGCTCTCACTGACTATAAAGTAACTTAGAAATAGCTCCAATGAGATACAACCCTCAGGTTAGACAAATCCCACCCAAAGCTCTGCTGGAAGTTGTTGTAGATGCCTCCTGCAGTACCTTCGGTGTCCATCTCACACAGCACTTCAATAGGCATCCCGCCGACCGAGGGCATGATGCTGTAGACCCCAGACCGCCGGAGCCCGTTGTAGTACACGGAAGCACAATCGATGGGGCAGTTCCTGGCATGCTTCACCTCTGAGCGAGAGAGCAGAGAGACAATGTTTAGCGCACAGCGTGGAGGAAGGGGCACACAACCAAAACCAGTGCGGTTTTCATGCAGTTGTAATGCAGAGTCGGACAAATAACCATAGATTCAGAGCTGCTCCTGAAGCTGAAAACCTCTGCAGCACTCTGGCTTTACGCCGACGCGCAGTGGCTTATTCGGGATAAGGTTCGTTAGCACAGATCTGTACTGACGGATGCTGTGGCTGAGGAACGGTCTTTAGTTCAACTGTGGGGGGTTTTAATGGCAACACAGAAATGATATGCAATTTGCCAGGCTCAAGTTAGATTATATCTCACACCAAAAACATCCTATACATTGATAAAGAATAGGCTGGTTCTCCAGCAATGGGTGGTGTAGATAACAGCGGAAGGTTTTTCTTCTTCCAAACTGCTGCTGTGGGATTTGTCTTACAAGGAAAGGGCATCAAAATCATTCTGGAGAACCTAAGGATGTTTTTAACTGGGTTATGTCAGGTGGGATTTATTTCGCCTGGCACCAGCCATCAGGCAGGTGGTCTCTGCTAGTCCTCAGAGACTTCTGCAGAGGGAAGTTCATCCTGGTTTTACCTGGGAGAGGAGCGAAGAGCCCCCCTCCCCATCTCCCTCCCTCACCTACCAAAGGGGCTCAGCAGAGTTTTCTGCACAGAGCTCCGCAGTGACAGCTGAAAGCACCTTGCCTGGCTTTCAGGTGTCCTGCGTAAGTCCTCTCGTGTATCTACCAGGCCTATGTGGATGTCTTGGATGCTCCGGAGTGTTTTGGGTGACACTAGGCATCAGGAACTGCGACCCTAGTCTAGCAGTGGAAAGAGCACAGTGAATTGCTCTTGCTCCATGCACTGTTTGCCTCGTTGTCTTAAATATCCAACTGACGTGAGGACATGTGTATGTAGACACCCAACATGAAGCATCGTCATCTGTCAGCTGAGCCTCCCTGGTGGGATGAATCCCATCCTCAGAAAGAAAGGCACAAAGGCAACTCACACAGTTGGTTCCCCCTCCTTTTACACACACAGGTAGACCTGCCTGAAGCACAGCGTGGCCTGAATACCAGACTGGGATCACTGGGAGAACCAGGAGCCTGAGGGAGGGCAGAAAGCATGCATGGGAGATTGGCCTTCCATGAGGCACACAGAAAGGATGAGACCACAGGACTGGCAGACGATGAAAGCTCCTTGTGGATGGGAAAGTAAATCTGGCGGAGAATGACGGATGAAGAACTGCAACATCCCAGCCCACCAACTGGAGGATGTGGTGGCTGGGAGGTCCCATGCAAGCTTCAGGCTGGTGGCAGACTGGGGACATCCTTTGAGGTTGGCACCTACCAGCAGCATTGCTGCAGGGGAGCGTGTGGTAGAAACCAGTTGTGTGCAGCAAGCAGAGGTCAGGGAGAGGCAATCTAGACCAGTAAGAATCTGGGACAGCAGGCAGAGCCTGATCCCACCTAAAGTTGATCAGCAAAAAGTGCTGCATCAACAGGCTGGATGAGGGCTTGCGTTTTTCAGGCCAGAGACGTCACCACCCCAGTCACGTCGAGTTATTGAGACGAATCCCAGCTCTGGCTTGCAGGTGGTGGTGATGGGTGTAGAGATCAGCTCTGACATTAGAGCATTTCTTGATCAGTGCTCAAAAGCACCTGGAAGCAGGTATCAGTGGAACTGCTCATGCTAACCCCACCATGACATGGATGGCCAAAATAGCTTCAAATAAGTGCAATGGGAAAGACTTAGACTAGTTGGCTCAGGGGAGAAGTAACACGACTTTCCCCGCTGGAGATATCACCAGCACAAATCAGATCAAGGTTGGCAGGTGAAAGCCATTAGAAGTTCAGCTGTGTGCGCTGCTGGAGTCATCCCATCCAGCCTGCCCCTCGATGGTGAAGACGGATGCTGTGTCTACAAGTCCCTCAACCAGAGTTCCCCAAAGGCTGTAAGATTATTCGGGACAAGTATCTCTTTGTCCTTCTCCAGTGCTCCTCCTGGACACCTGCTTTGGGAGATGGGATTTGGGGAATGAGGACCAGACCAGCATGTCTGGTCTTGTCTTCTCAAAGACCGCAACCCCCTTGCTGTGGACCCAGAGACGTGAACAGGTTGCAAAAGCAACTTGGTTTCCCTTCCAGCACCTCAAGGTTGAGCTTTGCAAACCCTGGCTCGGGTAGGCCCTTGTCAAAATGTTTTCACAGCAGTGGGTTCTTTGGCAGAAAACAGGGGTTTAGTTAAAATGAACTTTGAATTCTTTAATTGAAAGTACACGTTTGATAAAAAAAAAAAAAAAACAACAACAAAGAAAACATTCCAGGGACTAGCAAGGAAAACAACCAAAAACCTGGCAAAAATCTAAATGCATTCATTAAAAAAAGAACATGTGAGAAATAACAGAAAATAGTTGTTTTTCAAAGTTGAAGGGTTTCACCAAAACTCTAATTTCATGGTGTAAATTCTTGAACAAAAATTTAAAAAAAAAATATATCCTGTTTTTTTTTTTTGGTAGGTTTTTTTTGGAGGGAAAAACAGTCCCTGGAGCTGGGAGGAAGGCTCACACAGGTGACTGCAGGTGAGGTGATGGTGGGAGCAATGCCAGCCTGGTTGTCACAGCCTGACCTCATCCCTGAGACCATCTCACACCATCCAGGGAGAGAAAAATGAGCCACCAAGGGACAGGACCCCTCTCCTTCACCGCATGCAAACCATCCCCAGAGGTGTCCATTGCTCTTAGGAGCCCTCCTGGCTGCCCTGAAAAGGCAGCTTGGGTGCCATCAGACTCCTGGCCAATGTAAAGGGGATTTAAAGCAGTTTTCCCGCAGCCTTTCCCTACAACACTGGCCCAAGTGTGGCCAGCAGGGCGAGGGGGGGGATTGTGCCCCTCTGCTGCGCTCTGGGGAGACCCCCCTGCAGTGCTGCCTCCAGCTCGGGGGCCTCAGCACAGGAGAGACACGGAGCTGGTGGAGCGGGGCCAGAGGAGGCCCCCGAGATGCTGCGAGGGCTGGAGCCCCTCTGCTGGGAGGACAGGCTGGGAGAGTTGGGGGTGCTCAGCCTGGAGACGAGAAGGCTCCGGGGAGACCT
>VZSZ01008141.1:61918-86986 GCA_013398815.1 Ibidorhyncha struthersii
AGACTTTCTAGCCCCATCCAGTGCCTACAGGGGCTCCAGGATAGCTGGGGAGGGACTCTGGATCAGGGAGGGGAACGATGGGACGAGGAGGAATGGTTTTAAACTGAAAGAAATGAGATTTAGATGAGATCAGGAAGAAATTGTTTCGTGTGCGGGTGGTGAGCCCCTGGGGCAGGTTGCCCCGAGAAGCTGTGGCTGCCCCATCCCTGGAGGTGTTCAAGGCCAGGTTGGACGGGGCTTGGAGCAACCTGGGCTGGGGGGAGGTGTCCCTGCCCAGGGCAGGGGGTGGAACTAGATGGTCTTTAAGGTCCCTTCCAACTCCAACCATTTTGTGATTCTATGATTCTTCCAGTGTTCCAGTTCTTGGTCCCATTCTCCTTTCCATGTCTTTGCTTTTCCCCACCTCTAGGAATACAAAAGTGGTTGCTCACCTTTGGTTGTACTCTTCTTCTGTCACCTCTCTGGTGTATTTGTCTCCTCCTAAACCAGGTTGTGCCATTCTCAGGGTTTTGTAGCCGTGATAGGAAATGTCTGACTTCACTCCCTAGCAGGAACTTGCTCCTTGGGATCAACACATCTTGACTGGAGTTGTGAGGGATGCCTGTGCCTAGGGAGGATGCAGTTTCAAGCTACTGTAGCAGCTGAAAGCTGGAATACTTTTCCAAAGAAATGAACTCAATCACCATTAAAAGTTGAGTAGCTGTTGGCACCTTGTGTGGCGTTGGAGCTGCGACGGATGGCAAACGGAGCCGGGGAAATGGTACCATCAGTTCTGGCAGTCTGCTGCAGCAAGCCGCTTCCTGAACGTCACGTCTCCTACGACCACGGAGAAAACAAGTGCATGTATGTTTTTGTAACACTTTTTTTGGAAAGAAATCATATTGCAGCTTTATAGGTGAGGGAGTTGCTTTGGCAAGAGCAAGATGAGCTAAACCATAGCTTTTCACTGGCAGTTTTGGCTGATGACTGCTTTTTATTAGCTCTGTTTATAATTTTATTGATACGATTTCTTTGTTTCCTCAAAGCGGCAATCAAGCTGTTTTTCCTTCCTCAAGCTAAATGTTTATGTCAGTGTCAGATGGGGGCGAGATGAATTCTGTTGAATAAGTAGGTACAGAAACTACAAAGTGAAGTCTTTACTGGACACTGTCTTTATGCAACAGTAGCTTTTAGGGCACTGAGTTGCCGGAACTGTATGCACCACCACAGCGGCAGAAGTGGTTATTTTCCTCAATAACAGCTAGGAAGTGGTTGTTACTAAGAATATGCAACTTTCCCTAGGCCACAGTGCGTCAATATCAGAACTGAAATTGGAACTAGATTTTTTTTTTCAACACATGTAAGTCTCACCTAGTGCTGACTCTCTCATCAACCGTAGCAAAACCTCGAACTTCAGTTTAGATTTAATAAAAGACTGTCGTGTCATTTTTTTCTCCCAAATCCCTTTTGAGCCTGCGTCTCTAACTATATATTGACTATTCCGTGGTAAACTGTCTGTATAATTATGAGCTAATCGTTGGTCATATTGATTTGGCAACAGACTTAAATTGTTGCTCTCTCAAGTTTCCCTTAACTAAATTGCACAGCAAAGATGTGAGAAATCAAGGGCAAATCTTGGGCATCTCCTCATGCAAGTTTTGTAACGGTCTTTGTTTCACTGTGAAGTAGCAGGCTGACGAGCTGCTCGTGCTTTGCTGTCACTGCGGTGACATGGTTTCTTGTTCGTGGGATGTGTTATCCGCTTCTGTACGCTTGGATAAAAAGAGAAAGGGACGTAGAGTAAAACCTGTCCTGGGGGAATAGCTGATAGTGATTGCCTGGTAGAGGTGGAATTTCACTAAAGGTCAAATAAAATTGTGCTGGAATCCACATAAGGGACAGCTGAAATGGGACTAAGAGCTACTTCTTTTTAGATTTTTATATTGCTTGGTGAAAAGATTCTAGGAAGTCAAGATTGACCTGAATGAAATATTAACCAGACACAGCCGAGAGCAGCTTTTCTCCCCTTGAAACACTGCGTGGGTTAAGGCCACCACGCCGCATAGAACTGATGCTGAAAGCAAAGAGTGGGACTCTGTATCTAGTGTTTATCCGGGATTACTGGACAGAAATTCCCAAATTGTTACTGAGAAATGCATTTGATTCTTTCTAAAACTTCATAGCTTAAAGCATCTCCAATTTTTTCTCATTGTGCTGTGGGTATTTTGTTCCAAGCTTTTCTCCTGCATCATAAACTGACAAATGGTTTTGAAAATAATACTGTTTGGGGTTGATAACGTGGGCTTTTTTCCCACTTCAGAAGTGATTTTGGTGGTTTTGGTAGCCTGGGAGGGCATGTAATTTCTTGTAAACTATTTTCTTTTCTTGAATAGGGGAGGAGCTGCTGTTTGGCAGAGGAAATCTTGCCCTCTTTTATAGCGAGCCCAGAGCTTCATAGCACCTTCAAGCTTCTGGTCATCTGAACCACTTCTTCCTTTTTGCAGTTTTATCAAGACTTTCAGGTTTCTTTTCTTCAGTTGTCATTTTCAAATGCCATTAGTGGTAATCAAAGGAGAAGAAAAGTCTGTACAAGCATCCTGGGGGCAAGGATGGGAGTTTTAGAATGACTGGTTGAGCACACAGGCAACCAACCTGTTTTTTCATCCACATGTGGCTCATTGATCTGCTTGTCATGGCTGATGAAAACCCAAGCTGGAATGTGTTGGACTAGCTGCATCTTCCACACTTAAGATGGATGCTTAGTTTTTTAACAGGCATTCATATATTAGTCTGAAATTTAAAGTGTCTGGCTCATGGTGAAGGAAAGTCTATACGCTCCTTGTCTAGTAGATGGAGTAATTGCTCAGGAAGTAGATGTTTTACAGGCACTTTATGTATTTTCTTCTTTCAGACATGTTGGAAAAAGTTGTGTTTTGCTGTGTTGGACCTCAGTTGTCTTCATTATAACAACAGTTTTTGTTTTCTTGAGCTGCTAAAAACCCAAACCACCTCCCTCTTTATGTAGAATGAGTATCCGGAGATCCTTGTTTCCATAGTACGTGTTTTCTTCTTATGGCAGATGAACTCCTTTCCTCTGGCTTCTTGAAATGGGCTGATGTTTCAACGAAACGTCTAGGTTTTCTTTGAAGCCTTTGACAAATAGGTGTAACTTTAACTGGATTTCCAAAAATGAGGTCCTTCTCCAAAGCCTCTTTAAAGATTGTGGGAATAAGAGTGAAGGCTTTGCATGCATAAATAATTAAAGATATTAGGAGACAGACTAAATGATCAGTTTACACAACAGAGGAAAGTCATTAGTGGTGTCCCAGAGGAATCTGTGCTGGAATAGGTGGTCTGGACCATGCTGGGTGGGTGGTGAAGGAGGAGGTGAAAATTAGTGTAGATATAGAGCGATGCGTATAACAAAGATTTTTTCCTTATTTTACTACAGAACAATGAGCTCCGAGTTGGCTAATGTGACTCAGGAACAAGATTTTAAAGTTATAGTAGATAACTGTGGGAAACACAGACTTGGTGCTCGGTATTAGTTAAAAGACCAACTCAGTGTGAGGAATTATAATGAAGGGAATAGAGAGCAAACTGGGAAATATTGTTATGCTACCACGTAATTCGACAGTGCCTTCACAGCTTGAACCTACGTTCAGTTCTTTTCAAAAATAAGGGAGGGGGGAAGGAAAATGATACTGTGGAGCTGGGAAAAAAATATTTGAGAGTGATATAATAGAGATCTGTGAAATCCTGAGCGGCATGGAGAAGACAAAAAAAAAGGATAAATATTGATTATCTCCCAGAGCAGAAGAATTAGGGCTGTCAGATGAAATGAGAATTAAACGCAAAGAAGGCACTTCTTTGTGCAGTGTGTAGTTAGGCTGAGGGGCAACCAAACACATTCATAGGAAAGATATCCATTGAGAGCTGCTATGAAGACACCTACTACTACTAAAGACGTCATCTCTGGCGAGGTTCCTGAAGAGGAAATAATTGGCAACTGTGAGAATATTCAAGGAAAATGCCACTGCCGCTTGCTCTGCTCCTGCTGCCTCCTGGTCTAAGCATCTGCAACAGCCATGGGTGGGTGGGATACTGGGCCAAACAGACCCTTGGACTTGCCCCAGGCACTGTTCCTGTGTTTCTGGAGCATGCAGGACCCTTGTTCTGTCTCCAGACCAGGTCAGTTTGCTAGTGGCACTCCAGTTGCCACCTGAAGGCAGTTCGAGTCTCCCTAAGCTCCGGCGTGAGGAAGCTGGTCGCTCGCATTGCTGCTTCTGTTCCAGGAGAAATGTCTCCAAGACAGTAATTTGGCTGTGCTGACTGGGGCAGGTTTGAGAAAGGCAGAGGGCTAACATAAGGGAGGAGGAGATAAGCACTCTCCTGCCTATATTAGCCTCATTTCAGCTTTTTTCCCTTAAACCTTTAGTTTCGACAGAGGGAGGTAAAAAAAGAGGTTGCAACACGGCTCCTGGTAAAGCCACGCATATGTGTTTTTCTTGTTTGGAATATTTTGCTCCAGCATGTGCTTATTCATCCTGGTGTTCTTGGTTGCGGCTTGCTAATAATTTGTTGCTGAAAAAAAACATTATCTGTATTGCTCTTGCCTTGAATTTGATGGATGGGAGCTTAGAAAATAAGCCTGCAGTGTTAGAAGGTCCTGTCGGGGTTTTCTGTTCGGTGTCCTTTTTGTGCCTTTTTGGGCTAAGACAAACCTTTCAGGGCCTGCTCGCGTGTCCTCTGAGAACAGGCAGTGATTATGGATTTGGAAATAATTGTGCATTTATTAGCCCGGCATGGTAAGAGCGGAGCAGCTCCCGCGCAGGGCTCTGTCCTGGCTGTCGTGAACGGCATCGTCCCTCCAGCAACGCCGCAGCCTCCTTGCCCAGAGGTCCTCTACATGATGTTGCTCTATGAAAGCTGTGAATGATATAAAAATAAACCAAACAACCCCCCCCGCCCCCTTCCCTTTATAGCCAACATCATTACCTTCTTGTCGTTACAGCCAGGCATTTAATTAGTCCATGCAAATAGCCCTACTTTGATTAGGCCTGAAGTGTGTTAACATAACTCTACCGCTTCTGCTCGTGCTGTGCTTGTTCTTCGGAGGATTTTCAGATGTCAGATCCATTCATTGTGGTTACAACTTGGTAAACAAATTAAGAAAGAGAGAAAACTGGTAAGTTCTAGGTTTTTTTTTCACTTTAGAATGGGTACTATTTTGAACACAGATCCTATCCTGGATTTCTAACACCAAGTGACACTGCAGGAGGGAGCGTAATTACGTATGACTTATCTGTTAGTGGCATTTCACCGAAAAAAAAGATTTGTTCTTGCTTATCTTTTAGCAGGTATAAATACTGTTACTTTGTCAAAATTGGAAAACTATATTTTAGTCAATAAATGACTGCATTTTAAGTAACTCTAAGTTTTGCAGTATTTGAAAACTGAACCTTGGGAAACCGATGCGGCTAAGAACCCAAAGCAGTCTGTCGTACTCCTGGTAGCGGTGATAAAGAAGACTCTGAAATGTTGTAATAAATAGGGAGCACTATAAAGCCAAATAACTGGCATTTGAGCTTTCAGAAATACCTGCTCTGGGCAATCATCAAACGTGCAACTTTCGAAAGATGTCGGATGAGTAAGATGCCCCCTGTTTTGTTTACTAGCAGGAAATTGTAGATATTGAATTAATTTTTGCTAGCTATGTTTCAGAGATTGTCGCTGTGATAAAGCAGAGTCATTAGAGATCAAGAAAAAGGAGGTCATTTAAGTAATAGTGAGGACGTGGTACATAAAATACCTGTCTATTATATCGGCAGTTTCCCCTTCAAAAACCAATGGTGTCACTTTTTGTCTCCATTCCATGTGTATAGACATCGTCTGTCTTGAACACCTGTAATTGTGTTACACCTAGGACCATGCTACTTGTAGTCAAGAGCAACAAGAAGGGTTTTTTTTTCAAGGTATTAGCCTTGTTTGAGATGCTGGATGTTCACAACCACTGTTGTTCACAAAGTTAAGGCCAGGAACTTTCTACCGAGGACTCCTTTGGTTGCTGATGAGAATTCTTCATTTTCCCACCCAGCCCTCCAACACTTCCCTCTCTCCACAAGGCTCTAAGCACCTCTTCTTCTAAGGCAGGTTTGCAGCTGTGGGTTTTGGGGGATAGGCTAAGGGTAGATGAGCAGCAGTGCCTACCGCTTCCCACCTAAGCTGTGGCCACTCATTGCGATGGGTGCGAGTATGGAGCACCACATTTTGTGGAAATTGCTGTTGTTGGAGAATCCACGGGCAACAATGGTGATCAAATAATATGAGCATCTTCGTAGCTTATTCCATCTTCACCGTCGGAAAGGTTTTCTTTGGCTTCTGAAGTAATGCTGGAATGTCCTGCAGGCAAGTCTTCCGGGACTGTTGAGTCAGATGACTTGTTCTAGATCCTTTGCTTCTTTCCGTATAGATGGGTACACCTAAACACTTCTTGCTCCTGGTGATTGGTTCTCTTTGATGCTGCCTTTGAACTGTTTCTGCTGCTTTTTGTACCTTTTTCTGCTCTTCTGCCTCTCCGTTTGCCTCCTCTTTATGTACTCTGCTATTCTGAAACACGTAAAACAGATAAATGGTTTAAAAGCCTGTGATTAATGTGCTGTATATGCACTGCGTTAACCCACCTGCTTTATTCTTACAGTTTATCTTAGAGCTTGTTGGGATGAGGCGAGTCTTTCTGTGTTGTCTGGCATCCTGCCACTCTGGTCCCAGCCAGGGAGTTTGGAAGCTGCTGGAGTATGGATTGTAAATAATTGAGTCTTTGACGTTCAGGTCTCTTAGCTGGTGAGACTTTTGTCTGTAGACCAAAGTTTAATTGAGAGCGAGTAGAGGCTTTGTTAAATGAGTTGGTTTATGCCAGAACTGTACTGTCTGTTTTTTCTCAAAGTGAGAAAATGTCTGAGACCCTGTGTCAAACTGCTGTGACTGGTGGAGAGGTAGGTGCCTTTTTGATCTGGAAAAAACGAGCTTATTTTAGAGGCAGGCTCTGATTTGAACGTCTGCTTAATGTACCAGCTTTCTCTGAAAATTCAGTCAAATATTCTCTAATGATTAAAATTAATAATCTCTCCTTAACTACTTCTTATTTCAGACAGTTCTGTAATCAAGCTGAAAAGAACTGACTTTACAATAGCTTTGTCTGTGCAAACCTTAAGGTTTCTCTGTATCTCATTTCCTTCGTTTGTATGGCTTAGCATCTATTTTATTTACATAATTTACCTCTGTGGTCAGTCTGTTATTAAAATGGCCCCACTGTCATCTTATATTATACACTTGTCCTGATTTCTGATTATTCTTTTGATTAAGTGGGGTTCCTCAGCACTGCTGTATTGCAAATAACAAATAAGACTGTTCCAGGGAAGGAGGAGAAATACCGCAAGATGTTTGTTGCTGCCTGTCAAGATAAAATCCATCTCCACTCTCAGGTTGCAGGAGAAATGGGGGTGTTGGTGGACAGCCGGCTGTACATGAGCCGGCGGTGTGCCCAGGTGGCCAAGGCGGCCAACAGCATCCCGGCCTGTACCAGGCATAGTGTGGCCAGCAGGACTGGGGCAGTGACCGTCCCCCTGTACTTGGCACTGGTGAGGCCCCACCTCGAGTACTGTGTTCAGTTTTGGGCCCTCACGATGAGAAAGACATTGAGGTGCTGGAGAGCATCCAGAGAAGGGCAACGGAGCTGTGAGGGGTCTGGAGTGCACGTCTGCTGAGGAGCGGCTGAGGGACCTGGGGGTGCTCAGCCTGGAGAAGAGGAGGCTGAGGGGAGACCTTCTCGCTCTCTGCAGCTCCCTGAAAGGAGGGGGTACCGAGGGGGGGTCGGTCTCTGCTCCCCAGGAACAGGCGACAGGACAAGAAGAAACGGCCTCAAGTTGTGCCAGGGGAGGTTTAGAATGGATATTAGAAAAAATTTCTTCAGGGAAAAGGTTATCAATCACTGGAAGAGGCTGCCCAGGGCAGTGGTGGAGTCACCATCCCTGGAGGTATTTAAATGACGTGTAGTCATGGTGCTGAGGGACATGGGGTAGTGGTAACTTGACAGCGCTGGGCTAACGGTTGCACATGATGATCTTAAAGGTCTCTTCCAACCAAAACAATTCTATGATTCTATAATTCTATGAAATGCACGTCATAAATATTAGTGCCAGAATGACTCTGGATATCGGGTGAAGTTGTATATACAAGACCATCATGGGTGGAGTTTTCAACTTGGGTTCATCTAATTCCTCAGGGCTTTCTCTATTTTGCTTCTTTTGGTCTCCAGTTAAGAATAGTTTTGCTTGTCTTGATCATCAACAAGGGCATCTTAACCTCTTGGGGCTGAGTACCCTGAGTCACTGTCTTTGGAGCTCTAGATAGCTGCTTTTCAGGCTGTCTGCCTAGTTGGATAGGGTCTTGGCTAGCGTGCCATTCCTGCAGGATATGTGGCTAGATGTCTGTTGTTTATAAAGATTAAGTGAAGGCAAATCCATCGTCTCTGTTATCATGATAAGTCACTGTATCCCGTTAGTGAGCTTACAGGGCTTTTTGGAGAAATGAAGTGTAATATGCATAAACTTCTGCGAGAGACTTGACTGGGTACAGTGAGATACTTTGACATTAAAAAAGAGGCTCGAACAACACGTCGCCCATTACGTTGGCTTTCAAAACAGGCATGGCAGAAAATTATTGTCATTGACCTGAACGGGTTCTAATAGGATTCTGTTGTTTTTGCCTCTGGGCCTTGTGTTTAATACTTGTGTTAAAATAGTAATTTCTAAGGGCTGGCAGGAGCTATCAATACTGGAGATGGGCAAATAAGGGATAAATCTATATTCCATAGTAACTTGTATACAAGCAAGCTGTGTACTTTATTATGAGCAAATGTAAAGCTCTTTTTCTAGGAATGGTGCAGGGTGCTATTCTGAGAAGCAGCGAAATATCTAGAAAATATTTAGGAGTTAAGTTGCATTATCATGAGCTTACTGTATGATTCAGCAGCCAAATTACCCTTGACTGTATAAATAGTGGAAAATTGGCTAGGAATAGGCAAATCATATTCCATCTGGATATAGTACTGGTGTGTCTGCAAAGTTCTGTGGCTGTTTTTGGTCTCAGAGGCAACAACAAGAATGCTCAAAAACTGGAGATAGTGCTAAGAAAAGCTATGAAAATGATGTAAGCATTAGAATATATGCACTTAATGAAAAACATATAAAACTCCTTGAACCTAGTCAGATACCCTGGTACCTGCCAGAAGGGCAACATGGTGGAACACAACTAATTTAGGAGATTTCTGGAGTGCATTATGATGCTATTTAGAAATAGTTGGCTCATCCAGTGCCGGGAAGTGCTTTCCTCTATCTTCTGCTGATGAAGAGCTGGTTGAGGGAAGGATGTGGTCTTGGCTGCGATGACTCTGAGATGTTAGAGCTTAAGATCCCGAGGGATGCGAGTAGCAGAATAAAGATGTCAGAATTCAGGACAACAGACTTGAACCTTTCCAGCGAACCGAAAGGCAGGATCCCATGGGAGGATGCTCTGAAGGGTGAATAAGCCCAGGTGAGCTTAGCTGATCTTCCAGGACAGCCTCCTCAAATGGCAAAGACAGTGCAGGATACCAAGCAGGCACGACAGGTCACCAGCTTTGCTTAACGGGGAAGTGCTGATGGAGCTCAAACATGAAAAAAAGGAGTGTGTGCAGAAGGTGAAAGGAAGTACAGGATGCCCAGGAGGGGTACAGGCAGGCAGAGGGGACATTAGAAAACCTTAATTGGAGTTGTAACTCAGAGGGATTGTTGGACAACAAGAAGGACTTTGATGGATACGTTGTCAGCAAAGAAAGACGAAAGAAAATGTGGATCTGCTGGATGAGGCAGGCAGCTCCATGATGAAGGACACAAGAAAAGGCTGAGGTATGCATCGTTTCTTTGCCTCTGTCTTTATTTGCAAGATCTGGTCTCGCTAGGTGGTGGTTTGGGGTGAGAGGTAGTACCCATGGCAGGGATTGCCTTGGGCACCAGCGGCAAATTGGACACGTGCAGATCCATGGAAGGGGATGGGTGAGGCAGCTCCATCTCACCTTGGAGAGATCATGACAACTGAGAGGTCCCCGGTGACTGGAAATATCACGTCTGTCTTCAAGAGGGTGAGAAGGAGAACTTACAGGCTGGTAGGCCTCGCCTTGGTCCCCAAGAACATTATGGAGCATGTCTTTGGGGAAGCAGCTTCCACGGTGGGGAAGCTGGCCAGGAGGATTCAGCACGGATTGGCCAGGGGGAAAATGGGCCTACCCAACCTGCTAGAAATGTGGGAAACCACCACGTTTCCAGGGGGCAGTTACAGTGAAACGCGGGCACCCAAAGTAGATGAGCAAAGTTGGTCTTAAAATAGCCAATCTACTATAAATGGTTATATAAATCACTGATTGGTAACAAAAAAAAAAATCAAATTTGACTTGAGACTGCAAATCAGGATCGGATTTCACGGATATACTTCTTAAAAAGTAGAAACCAAACTAATCCAAAAGCTTTCTCCACTAAAAAAAAAGTGTTACTCTTGAGCATATATCAGTTTGTCTTTTCTTTTTCTCTGTTGGCTGGTGAATATCTGTCTCAGACCCTGACTGTGCTTCAAAATAAGAGATATTGCCAATTTTATTTAAAAAAAAAAAAATAAAATCAGTGTCTGTCTTGATGTAAATCCAGTATTTATTAGATCACTTTTTATATAGTATTTCCTGCTTTTTGGAAGTATCGAAACTCTCTCTTGTAGGTTACCATTGGCCTGGTCGGTGAAGGAGGTGCTGGCTGTGCATCGCAAAATCTCGAAACTAAATGTTAAACACTGACAGATTGACTTTCTAAAAATGAAAAATTTAGCTTAGTCGTGTAATGCAGCTTTGTGCTGCATAATAATAATCGGTACAGCTTTTATGGGTACTATTTGATAACTCCTTCCATAAAATGACAGGCTATGTAAATCTGGTAAAGCTTTTAACTCATGTTTGCTGCTGGTGCTCTGTGTTTGGCTGCTTAACTTATACTCTTACAATTTGTGCCTGTCCTTAGTTTTAGGATTAGGTTTCAAATGAGAGTTGCTTATTTTGAAGATAGGAAAAATGTTGAATATCCAAATGAGTGTTTAAATTTCAAAAGTTGAGAAAAGAAAGAAGAAAAGTCAAATTTTTCTTTCTTTATTCAGGAAATGATGGAGATGTGTTACTGGAATCGCCTTCTGTAGAAGGTTGGCTGTCACATGCTTCTTTCTCTTTTCCTATTAGTTGAAAGGAATCAGTAGTCTTTGTTAAATATGGACTACGCGACTCAAGCTTTTATTTTACGTTAATAAAACAGAGTATGAGACTGCGATCTATTTGCTCCCCCTAAGTCTTTGGGACTGCGGGGGTGAGCTGGAGGACTTGTGGCTCGAGTTGAAAACGTCTCTTACAGAGGGTGGTGGTTTGAAGAGGGTCGTCACTTTTCTTGGAAATGTCATCTTTGTTGCTTTATCTGTTTTGGGTTCATTTTTGTTTTGCTTTTCTAGTTATCATTAAGACACACTTCGCCTTACAGCATAGAATTGGGCAAGACAATTCTACCAGCAATTACACCATACTGAATCCTTTGCATCTTAGCCATCAATTTGCTGGGGGGGGGGGCAATACAATTATTTTTGGCTCCCCTCGGTATTTCTAGCCAAATGTGCTTCATATGAACACGTACCCTCTGGCATGATGGGGGAGTTATCTGGTGACTTCCCCACCACCACCTCTCCCCCCCAGCTGAAATTTCTCTCTTTAATTCTTGCAAATCACGTCTTTAAAATGAGCTTTTTTTCAGTCTGATATTAATGAATCACGTTGGCAGTGTTTTCCCTGATGTGATAAACAGTTGTTCTGTTAATCTGTCAGATTAGTGAGCCGCAAACTCTGAAATGTTTTACGTGGTTTTTGTTGTTTGTGGATTGGTTTTTTTTCCAAGATGCTTATTTTGACAGCCATTACACTCTATCTCCCAAATATCTTGGTCTTTATAGATCTTTGGCTTTAGCAGTATGAAGGGAGTTAATATTTTTGCTTGTGACTCTGAGTCCGCTTTTGGGTTCTGCTATTTTTTGGGGGGTGGGCGGGGGGGGAGGCACGCGTTGAGAGTGATGGAGTTTTGGGTTTTTTTTTGGTTAAATTGGACCTCCATCATGGTCTGAGGTAGGCTCTGGAGCTTTATTTTGATTCAGAAGCTTCCAGCTATCCGGAGCCAGAAATCGGATGATGAATCTTTATAGAACACCTAATAAAGAGCTGAAGTTAGTCATACTTATGATTTTGATGTGCAATATTCTTTCAGGTATCAGCATAACATCTCTCTCTTACTCAAGGTGTCCCCTTTTCAGCAACATTTAATGTTAATACTGAGATTTTCATCATTTGGGACCATTAAAGAGACTGATATTCCTCTCAAGCAGTGGCTGTTAATCCAGCCCACATCCCAGTTTGGGAATTATCCAGATTATCTCTGAAGTTTCCAATGGTTTCAAAAGAAGTTTTCTTCTTCCTGCTGTAAATCTTTTCTCCTGCGCTGCAGTCCTCTGTTATACAACCACATATTCTGCAGGAAAGGCGGTCAAGTGAAATGATTCCTGTATGGAAAGGAGTATTATCCTTTCTGGTGGTGGTGGCGATTATGTTGATTGACGGTTTCCTTTTGTGAACTTTGGTTCAAGACTGCTTTGGATTCCTTTTTTCTTTTGTTTTACTCTCTCATAGGTCAGTAACTTACCATTTGTCATCAGCAGAGGATTTTTCTACTAGCTGGAATAATTAGTCTGTTAGACGTCCAGTGATAAATGGGAGAGGAGGGCGAAAAAGGTTAACAATGAATTTTGTTTCAGCATTAGACTTCAATGAAGTTGAGAGCATGCCACTTCCTCACAAAGGGACGTGATTTGTAGAATTTTTCATAGACAATCTGGTATGTTTTCTTGTGAGAACGCAGCT
The DNA here is from genome assembly GCA_013398815.1 of Ibidorhyncha struthersii. NCBI lineage: Eukaryota > Metazoa > Chordata > Aves > Charadriiformes > Charadriidae > Ibidorhyncha > Ibidorhyncha struthersii. Next base: position 74,925 of record VZSZ01008141.1, read on the forward strand.
GGATCTTGTCCCAGTCCCTGTGATTTATCTGTACACTGTGGGAATCAAATGAAAATATACTGACTATACCAAACTCTCCCTAACATGAGGTCCTGTGTTACTGTGGGAGTGAGTGCTCAGACTGGCTTTGGTTTGTCCCCAAAAATGAACACTGTACTCATTGCCTACTCTGACTTTCCCTTTTGCCCAAGCTTTGTTTCCAGATGAGTACTGAAGGCTCAGTCTGATCTGGGAGCATCTTCCTAACACGTACTGTTTAAAAAAGCCCTGCAAGGCCGCCACAGTCCTGTTATCTTTTATACAAAGCAAACCCCAGACTTGTAATTGCGTGCGTGTTTGGGTAGCGTTTCATCCATGCATTGCAGTAAGGTTGAGGGTTCCCTTGCTGTTGGGATTTTTGAGGTTTTTAACCAGGATTTTAATTCTGGTAGTGACGTAGAAACTCTCACCTTTTCTGAAATCACTTGTGACAACTTCACAGTGTTAATGGAGGATGGGTTTTTTGCAGGTACTCAGAACGAAGCCTGACAAAATGCATTGGGATAACAATAGAGACCAGACCAGATTACTGCCTGAAGCGGCATTTAAGTGACATGTTATCCTACGGCTGTACGAGGCTGGAGATCGGAGTGCAGAGCGTGTACGAGGACGTGGCCAGGGACACCAACAGGTAAGAAGAAAGCTTCAGGGTGAAGCTGAGTGTGGCTGCTCACTGCATGCTTTCTGGAATACTTCTGAGTAGCAGGTCTTGACCTCTTTGCTTAAGCACCCATTTAACTTAGAATGTAGAGACATTAAGCTTATTTCTTTGCTTGTGTGGCCATATGTCTGTTAAGAAAAACTAATAAACCGCAGTGACTTCATGGATTTCTCTGTGATATTGTGTGGCTTGAGAAACGGGGTTATTTGTGATGTTTTATTTTAAAATCATATTGTTTTCCTGTGTTGTACATATCTTTTTTTTTTGCTTATTGCTTCGTAAATAAATGCAGTTCTGTGAAGTAGAAGATGTGCCCAGAGAGAGCTCATACTTCTTGTCCTCCCTTGAGTAAATACAATGCAATATAATCTGTTGGAGGTACTTTACCAGCGAACAGCATGTTCTCCACACCATATACCTTTTTCTGCTGAGTATTAGAGAAGAGAGATGACATTGGCAGGTACAGAGGGTGAGGCATAGCCAGAAACAACGCCTGTTGATAGATTAACCACAGTCATTCCAGGCATATAGTATCTCTAGGGATTGCAAAATATATTCGCAAGAGGCCTGTGATTTATTCCTTGTCATATTGGACCTATGGCTAAAAGAACAGTTGTCCTACGTCAGAGAGTGCGCAATACGTTGTTCATCTCATCCCTTACAGGCAAGTAAGCCAATCTCTTTTTTTATTTTATTGCAAGTCTCATAATTCTGCTCAGGTTTTGAAATAAGTGATTTTTTTTTTTCTTGTTTTTTCACTTCTGACATTCATACAACTTGCTTTCATTCTTATTGCATATTCCAGTCACCTACCAAAGATGTTTAATAACCATAATCATACGTAATGACAGAGAGATTATGGTTCAATAAGCAAAGCACATTTTTGTTAATACCTACCTTAAAGGCAGTAGTGCAAAACTGAAAATGTTGGACATTTTCTTTTAGAGGCTTAAAGAATCCCAAATGAGTTGCCTCCTGCGACTTTAGCTGTAGTATTGCTGGTGCACGGAAGTACAGGATGTCGCTGCTATGAAATGGTCAGGTGCCAGGTCTCGGTAGATAGGAAAAGCCATTTCTGGAGTAGTCCAAGACTTAAGAGCTAATATTTAGAGGTGGTACTTTCTTCCTCTAGATGTCAGAGCTTTCCAAAGGAAAAAATCCATTCTGTGGAATATAGCTAAATCTCACTCTTAGACTAGATGTATTCGTTAGCGGTTAATTCTGACACAGATTGTAAATTTAACAATTAATTTCTCTTCAGCTTTTAAAATCTTTATTTCACCTCAGATCTTTTAAAGGTGCCCAATCCCGAAGTGGAACTGTAAAACCCCACGGAGCTATCGCTTCAGTCATCTTCAGTTTTCCTCCAGTGTTGTCTGTCTCTTCCGAACTGGCACCATAAATCATTCAAAGCTGTGTGTCACTTTTGGCTTGTACCTTTGCTAATGAACCCTTGCTTTCCTGCTGATGAATTGGAAGAAGAATGAAGTAGTAGGTTACTGACTTGATTTCACTAAGAAGTAATTCTGTATAGAGCTGTATTTGTAAAGTTTTTTGGCACTTTTCAAAGCGGCTTGCAGAATTCCTAAAAGGCTTTGCTGCAGGCTGTCTCAGAGCAGGGAACACGCAGGCTGTTCACTCCAATATCTCCCTCCAACTTTTTAGAACAATGAATTGGAATACACTTTTTAGAGAGAAGGGTAATTCAAGTTTCTCTTCCTTCTGAAATGACCTCATTTTGCTTCTGTTCCTCTCCTACTTTGTGGGGGATGTGTTTTGGCTTTAAAACTTGTAATATTTTGCTTGTAGCAAAATGTCAGATCACAACCAATTAGGCTAAATGTTTGGAAATTACTTTCTATTATGTTCCATAAGTCATTAGTGAGGTTTTTGAGTGCTTTTGGTGGCTGTGAGGCAGAAAAATATTCAAGAACAGATCTAGGCATCAAATAATCAAGTTATTGATGCGGCTCAAATTCCACTTATAATAAGAAAATAATTTTTATTTATGAAGCAAGTCTCCGTTTACTCCCCTCAGGCTACTCAAGGTCTTGAGTAATACTGTCCTTGAACAGTCTCAGAAAAACACCGTCATACTTCTGAAAAAAATCATAAATAAAACTGTAGTCATAAAACTACGTGGAGGGATTTAAGAGAGGCAGAGTCTTCCAGTAGAGAGTAAGGAAGAGGTCCTTAAAACAAGGGAAGTAGCTGTTTGGTTTGGTTAACATTAGGTCTCGGCAGAAGGGATGCATTTGTAAAGATGCCCAGATGGCATTAATTTTTCATCCAAAGGACTATCGAGGAGAAGAGTCACCTGCTGAGCTGATCTGTTGGCAAGGAATTCCAAAAGACAGGGTGAACTGGTGTGAAACCGCGACGGGAAGAAAACAGGGAAAGAAGGTGACAGATGCTGAGAGGATGGAGGTGTCCAGAAATGTCAACTGGTAGTGGAAGAGCCCTCCCAGATGGGGCGGAGCAAAATGAGGACTTTCTGGGAAGACTGATCACAGGTGATGGGGACCTCCTAGTAGCTGTTCGTAGCAATAGTGATTGCTGTTGCAGAGGCAGAAAGCAGGTCCTGAAACATGGAGATGGAAGCAGAGAGGAGTTTGCTTGAGGCCAGTGAGTTAGGTGAGATTCAACCTTTGTTCCTGCAAGCCTTTGCATTCCCACTCTTACCAAGCTCCTGCAGAGCGAGCCTCCGTTAGTTTGGTTTGATGTCGGTGGAGAAGAAAGTGAAATCCTTCAAGACTCCCAATCCAGCCTATGTTTCAGAGGTTTGGTGCCTCTCAGAAGTTGAGAAGAGTTTGTGTTTCTCTAAAGCAAGTACTTGAGAGTTCGGCAAGCATGTTGCAGGATGATGTTCTAGCTAGCTGGTTTTATGTAGCCCACATCCTTTTTCTTTCGCTCTTTTGTTGCTTTCGTTTCTAGTTATGCTTCATTTTGATTGTACAGAGTCTTCAGTGCAGTGTGTCCTAGCTTGCGCTGGGGCATCAACTTGTGTCACTGCTTTACAAACTGAATTTCGGCAGCTTTCCGAAGTTTCTCGGGCTGTGATTTGAATAGCTGTGGCCTTGCTGGGGTTCACCTGCTATAGAAGCAGCAGACTGGACTGCTTTTAGCCCCTAGTGCAGTTTACTTTATTAGCAGCCATGTTCCAAGACTTGAGTGGTGATAAACTGATAATAAAACTCAAATCTCACTTCCTAGAGAACAGTCTCAATTAAATGTAGCAAAATATGTCTTTTTCTCCGTGATCCTGAATCTCTCTTCTTTCTTCCCAGAGGTCACACCGTGAAGGCTGTGTGCGAGTCCTTTCACTTAGCCAAGGATGCCGGGTTTAAAGTGGTGGCGCACATGATGCCTGATCTACCAAACATGGGGCTTGAAAGGGACATGGACCAGTTTGTTGTGAGTATGGCTTAAAATAACTGGGAGTTTCTAGCGTGTTCCAGCTTTTTCATTTCATGCCACTCCTCTTTCTCAGCTCAGCTATTAGTTATGATCCAGGCCGGAATTGTTTCTTAAGGACAAATAATTTAAAATTCATTTTTGAAGGTGGAGGGCGAGAAAGATTTGTCGAACTACTTCATCCAGAAAATTATATCCTTGCCTCATGAAAGACTGAGTCACTCGGGTCTCTGTGGAATATAGCTCTTCCCATATTAACTAGGGCTCTTACTTTTTTCCAAGGTGGTTTTCTTTCCTTGGATTTAGAATAGTACATGATTCAAAGTTAAAAGCATACTATCTCAAAGGTAGTTAATTGCAAAGTAGAGTGTATAGGTGTATTATGTAGCATCTCTGTTCTTGGCTCAGTGCTGTTCAATATCTTTGTCAATGATGTGGAAGAAAATATAAAATTATTTCTAGAGAAACTGAAATAAGAAAAGAGCAAATGGTAAACAGTGTAAGGAGTTAACTGCTATCTGGTAGCATGGCAGATTTTTTTTCATTTTTTTTTTTTTAAGTCAAAATTGATCGTCTTTTTAAAGCAGTGCAGAAATTGGGAGTCGTAATAGAGGAATCACAGGTATATTTCTGTGCAGGGTCAGAGTAGGTGCCTTCTGGCACTACAAAGCTATCGATGTGATGGAATGTATTGATGAGAAGTACAGGCAGAAAGCAATGGTTTATCTTGGTACGCTGCAAACAGGCACGGCTCAAAAGAAGCAGTCGAAAACGCAGCTGTACAGTACACGAAGGAAATTCTGAAAACTGGTAGGCAATTTTTGTAAGGGGTTTTGTGCAGAATTCCTTGAGCTCCTCATAAACATAATGTCGCAGTACTCGGCAAGTATTGTGTTCGTGTGAGAAAGTGCGAGGCTGGTGCAAAGTGATGCGCACAAAACTAGAGGGGAAGTCAGTGACAGAGCTGAAAGTTAACTCAAAATTCCTGCCCCAGACTCTGTTGCTCCTGGTTTATTTATTTAAAATGCTGAAGGAGACGGAGGGTGGACATCACATTAGCTGGGTTTTCATAGCATTACTTGCGATGCGGAGTTTGGCAAAAGCCAAGTCCCTTCCTCAATATCTCATGAAGCTGCAGCTCTAGTTCTGGGTTCGTTACGGCCCTGTCGTTACTGACGTAGTATTAGGCTGGAGAGAATTTGTGGTGGAAGAACAGCAATACTGACTAAAAGATGTAAAGAGCTAACCCTGGGTAATACCCAGCAGAGAAGAGACAGTAATCTAAGGTGTTTGCGAGATGTAAAACTGAAGAGGGAGGAATTATTTAAGGCAGAATCACAAGCTTCTATAGAAAGTACTTAGGGATTATTATTCTTTGCTGCTTATTCATGATAAACGGCTAAGGCTTTTCCACTGTCGGGTCTGGAGTTGCTCATGTTTCATTGCAGGAGATTTTAGGAGTCTCTTTAAAAGGTATCACTTCAAGTGATGCTGAACTGCCTCCAGTTTCTGGAGGGAAGCAGGTCCCTTGCCTGTTAATCGGGAAGGGTAATGCCATGCTGTATTTTGTCCATTTATTAATCATAATTTTCGCAGAAATAGAAGAGGCAGAAAGCAAAGTTTTCAGAAAGACAAGACAAGTATATGATGAAAAGGCTGGAATTGTGAGGGGGGGGATTAGAAGCAAGCCATGAAAATAGTTGAGCATAGAAAAGCAAGAGAAGGAGAAAACAGAGCAGAGAAGGTCAGCCTGGTAGACTATTTCTGCCAAAGAAGTCTCTTGGCTTTAGGAGCTGGGAAACCCAATGTTGACGGTGGGCCGGCTCTGGAACACGGCGGGAAGGAGTTTGCACGTTGTGATGGGGAAGGATGAGAAAAGTGAGAGTAGATGAGAATGAGTCCCAAAGAGAAATGAGAAATTTTTCATTTTAGAGAAGGAATGGGTAAGAGAAGATCAGAATTTTGGGATGAGGGGCTGGAACTGGCAAAAAGGCTGGCTGGAGGGCCAGGAGAGAGAAATGCTAAGCAAGGAAAAAAGAAAAACAGGTGATAGTTTAAGAGAGGGGCTTCAGGAATACAGAGAGGGTGGTGGGGTGAAGCCCAGCTCAAGTGACAGCCCTGTTAATGAGTTCAGAAATTTGAAGCAGGACTCGCAGATCAAATTTCAGATTTGATGCCGGTGAACATACAGATGAGGAGTTGGAGGATGAGTAATCAGTGTGGAGGATGAAGCCCTCAAGAAGTAATGGGAATGCTGCAGGATGAGGAAGAAAAATGGGAGTTGGAGAGGCGGGCTGGTGGGGAAGAGGTGATAGATCACATCAACGTGGAGAAGAATTATACCTGTATTGTTTTAAGGAGAAGGAAGTATGGGAAAGGAGAGAACAAAGAATCAAAAATGCCTGTGTTAGAGAGGTGCAGAGGGTCCCCACCGGGATCAGACAGCACATGAAGAAAGACCTGTGGGAAAGAGGCAGCTGCAGAGTTGATGCCCGGCTAAGTGATCACTGCGCGTTTCAGAAAATGGAGCTGCAGGGAATGAGAGTGGAGAGGTTGTGGATCACTGTGACATGTTTCAAGATGGAATGGTAAACAAGAGACCGCTATCCTCTTCCTTTTACCTTCTCCTCTGCCTTTCTCATCCTATCTTAAATGCTTTATAATTTATTTTTAAAAGATCCTTTGTCTTAAATAGGAGAGAACAGAAGGTAAAAACAACCCTCTTTTTTTTTCCCTCAGAGCCCTGCACTGGTGAACATAATAGAAGTACTCAGCAGACAGTAATTCCTTCTTTCCTGGTGCTTCAGCTAGATAGCGTATTACCTTAAAAATATCATGGGGTTTGAGTTATTAAACCAACTTATTTATATGTTATGCTGTATAAATGTTAGTCCATGCTGGCAAATATTTAGACACTTCTACTACACAAAAATAATGTGAAAGAGAGGAACCAAGTGGAGAAGCATCTGTTGTGTTCTTGGAACAGTACTAAGCTGTTCGCGAGCAGCCGTAGTGCTCTTTTATGCAGTATTCTCCTAGTTCACAAAAATATATAATCTTCCTATAAGATACCGCTGACTTTTTGGGACAAAGACACCTGCAGATTATCAAGGATCCTTACAGATTTTTGATTTTGTAGTAGTTCTAAATAAGTTTGGAAAAAGTTACTTGTTGTGATACTAACCTCCTTTCTAGCCGCCCTGCTTTTCAGACCAGGGAGAGGTAGGACAAAAACGAACCAAAATGACTTTAGCAGGAGGTCTAAGCACCTTGCCTTCATTACCGGTTGATATATTAAATACAGGGGCTTCTCCTGGGAGGACTGCTGATTGTGCTGACTGCGTACTAAAAATACTGGGTGCTTCTTCAAATTGAACAGGTAATTATGGTTTCAGGAGTAGCGTTGCTTCTGTCCCTTATGACCTATTGATTTGGAAGTGTTTCCTGCTGCTTCCATCCGGCAGCTAGGATGCCCATCAGTTACTCTTTCGCAAGCATATCTAGGGTTTCAAAGCTCTGTGTGTGAATAGTTTTCCTGGACAGTTTATTAATAATTGTTCAAACCTTTAATTTATTGGTAGGAGTGAGTATATCAGATAGCTCTTTCGTTATGAGGATATATTCTCTTTCACAGTAAGCGGCAGGTGACTGGCTTTTTGCCCGCTTTCATCATAAAGATTATTACGGTTCCTTTTTTTAAGCAGCGTGGATGTACTAGTCCCATGTCCCAGTTACGTTGTGCTTCCCCTCTCCTTCCCCCATCACACCTCTTCTCTTCCCTGATTATTGATTCTTTTTATAGCCTCAGAGGATTTCCTTTCTACTTCAGGTCTTTCCACCCCGTTCCACATATGGGAAAACGCTGCGGGGAGGGAGTACGCTCTGCTTCCTCCCACCACCCGTGTGGTTGTGCCAGGAGTGTCAAGTAGTGTACGTGTACACACACTGCTACTTATCGTTGGCAACGGCAAGCATAGCAGATAAGACCGATCCGCAGTGCCTCACGTAGCAGGTGGTCGGAGAAAATAATTAGAATAATAGCTAGAATAAATCAAGGACTCAGCGGGAATAATGGAATTGTTACCAGAGCAGACACCTCATTCTGTGGAACGCGATAAACACTCAGCTTAGCTGTTGTAGCACGAGAGAGATGAGGTGGCTCTGGGGGTAAATGCTTGGGAGGATTCATGAATCACACTTGCCAACAGGGCTACCAAGCAGAACTTTGGATTTAAGCAAAAACTTTAGGAGGCTAAAGAATTCCCAGGATGCTGTTACTAAGTCCTCATTATGTTTCTGCAGAGCCACTGAGTAGCAATAGTATAATCAACAAACTGTATCTGCTCCAGCATAAATACTACAACGCTACTAACGTTTATTAATGGAGAAGGTATCGGTATGTTTGCTTTTATTTTATTTTATTTTATTTTTATGGTCTTTGCCGAAGCATGATTTACTGTTGCTGTTCCACTTGGTCCTCTGGGAGGGATGGCTGTAAGCCCATCTCAAGCAAATTTAAAGACCCTTCATAGATTAAATAAATCTGAGGAGCAGAAAAAAGGAGAGGAAACAGGGAGGACACCCAGGAGATTAGAAATTTGAAGTGTGGGAAGCGTCACAGCAAGTTGCTGGCAGAACCTTCCAGTTCTGAAGGCACGTGGGAGCTGGTGGATGCTGCCCAGAAACATCCGATAGGCTGAGAAGGTCTTTTTCCTTGAGGACATCCATGAGGAGGTCTTGTGGCTTCACTCTGTCCATCTAAAGTCTTGTAGGAATAAATCGATGAGGTTAGAAGCATAGGCAGGACCATTTAATGGTCCGTACTGGAGACACGTATCAGACTGAAGAGATTTTTGATTCAATTCAGCAGAGCCATTCTTGTGTTCTTTAAATAAAATGCAATCATTGAATGATTTTAGTCTGGTGAAAATTCCTTTTCTTACAGTCATGTGTTGGGCTGTTTTTTTTTTCTGAAGGAATTGCAAAATAAGCATTTCCTAGAAATAAACTGATTTTAGTGAAATGCCTGATGCATCTGTGATCCAAGTATAAGTTATGCAGAGGGTTGCAGCCTCCTTGGGTGTGTTGAACACGAGAGAGAAAAATAGGGGTCAAGTAATGCAGTGGGTAATATGAGTGTCCTTTCCCGTTGCGATGTATTTGATGTTGTTGTAAAACTTTAAATGCTATTGTATTGCCTTTAGCTGTAAATAAGGAGATAGTTTTCCCGAGGGCTCTCATTTTTATCAAGGAGATGAAATTCATAATGAAACTAATATATTGCACCTCTATCAGGAGCTTTTAATGACTGTAATAAAAGACAGTTAAGCTGTTGATCTACATTGATTTTTACTCTTTTGGGAAGACAGTTATCTGTGTTTTTAAATATAGCTCTGAAACGTTTAGTGGGGTAAATGATTTTCCTTTCAATTCCTGCTAAAGATCTCATTGAAACACCATTATTGGCAGGTAGCCAGCGTTACCTCTGAAAATTTGTCTTTTTCTTTTCGTGGGCACATTTACAGAAACAGATTAGGTGGTATTTAATGATCAGTCTTTCAGTTACTAGAGCTTCTCTTGGAGCTTTAGTAAATGTTGGAGCTGAAAAGCTCTTCACTTTCGAAACAATTATAGTTTCATGAACTATGGCCAACGCCGTGGTAATTTTTATGTTAATGAGAATCGTGGTAGTAAGGAATAGGCTATTTTTAGAAACTATTTTCACAGCTAATTGCACTCATATTTCTGCGGATAAAATATCCAGATAAAGCCTCAGTCTGTGCCCGCTTCTGCAGATGGTCGAATTGTGCGCACAAAGCTTCTCTCCCTCTCCGGCGTCTGTGTGGAAATAACTTTCATTTGCTCGCTGGGTGTGTTTGCTGCGGCTCTGGGTATGTTTCCCATAAAGCAGGTCGGACTTCTCTCTGGATGTGTGTGACAGAGGAAAGAAGTAGAAGTTAAAAGCGGCGGCCCTCGGTGTGACAGTGTGCAGGAGCAGAATAGCTGAATCAATAGAATAGTGCAGGTAAAACTGGTCCCTTCTCTTCTGCATCGTTTGGGGATCCATGCATAATGGGGATAGGGTGGCACAGTTTAAACCAGAAAATGCAAAGGGTGGGGGTTTCACTAGCAGTGACCCCTGCTGCGTTCCATTGTACTGCATAGAAGCAGTACGTATTGCCATACCATTAGTATGGACGTGACAAATTGCGAGGCTGTGTGGGAAAAAAATGCATTTATTATGGTCTTGGATTGCTTCCTTTGTCTTTCTGAATTAGCATTTTGTCGGCACACACATTTTCCTCCAGCACGCCACCCGTAAAGTTATGACAAACACTACCTTCAAAATAGCCTCCCGTTCAGAAAAAAGCTTCTGCTGAATATGAAGGTACAGTTGGGACCCTTTTTCTGCCTGAACCAAAAGATCATTTCTGCGCTTAACAGTCCCCAGACAACTGTGGGCTGTGTAGGCTCATCACACAGTCGCTCTGTCTATTCAAGCGCTGGTTTTTCAAGCCAGCATTCAGAAGTTGTTTTCTGGGGCTCTTTCTCTAAGGCCCCTTGCTGCTGAAGTCAATAATGAGCATATGGCTGGGAACATACAGCCAAATGGAAAGGAGCGCAGGAAAAAAGGGATGTGTCTTGGATAGAGAGTGCGAATTTGTCAGGCATTTAGGCAAACAGAGCATCATTCAGTAAAATACATATCTTAGAGCATGAGGATCGACTGCATGCTTGTCATCAGAGTGGACGAACTGTGATGTCCAAATTAAATTTTTGAGGACTTAGTTGGTGGGTTTGTGTGGCGTGGTTTGTTTTGTGTTTTTTTTTTTTAACTGGAAAAGCATAATGGTTTTGCTGTGAACATAACTGAGAGAAGCTTTTGCAGGGCTGAGTAGGGTGGGAGACAGAGCATGGTTGTATCAATGCTGCTTACGGAAAGGAGAGGTCTGATGAAGGAGGGTTTGATTATTAACAACATCATAGTGTTGCTGGTCTTGATGTTTTTTAGGGTAGCAGACATGCTTTACAGGGATCTGTGTTGCAAAACTTGTGTGCTTAAGACAATGAAAAATGCTGTATTCCCTGTCCTTCGCCCTAGGGGAAAGCTGACCCTTCCAGAAACATAAAGACCGGAGTTCTGTGCTTGGTAAAAGTGAAGGTGAAACTTCACAGCAAATTGATTGAGGTATTCTCATGGGTTTCTCCAAAACTGCGTAATAAATGGGGACTCACTTGGAGCACCTGCAAGACGAAGCAGATGGGACTGCTCGGTGCAGTGAGCACAATCTGGAGAGATTTGTCTTGGTGTTCGGATAGATACTGTGTTCAGGAGTCACAACCATGCTCCAAGGTCATGCTGCTGATGCCCAAGACCTCTTCCAAATGTTAAATGTCTCTTCTGATTATTGAATTGTAGTGTTGGGCCCCGTCGCAGATTAGGATCTCCTTGCAGTAAGTTCTGTGCAAACTTGGAGAGAGCAACTATCCAACAGAGCATTAGACAGGAGGCAACCTGCAGATCCCAACAGTCTAGGGGTAAAAAGACACCTTGGGAGGGATGTCAAGGACGTGGACAGTGGGATGGAGTGCACCCTCAGGAAGTTTGCCGACGACACCAAGCTGTGTGGTGCGGTTGATGTGCTGGAGGGGAGGGATGCCGTCCAGAGGGACCTGGGCAGGCTGGAGAGGGGCTTGTGCAAACCTCATGAGGTTCAACAAGGCCAAGTGCAAGGTCCTGCACGTGGGTCGCAGCAATCCCAAGCACAAATCCAGGCTGGGTGGAGAATGGACGGAGAGCAGCCCTGAGGGGAAGGACTCGGGGGTGTTGGTTGATGAGAAGCTCAACATGAGCCGTCAATATGCGCTAGCAGCCCAGCGAGCCCCCGGCATCCCGGGCTGCATCCCCAGCAGCGTGGCCAGCAGGGCGAGGGGGGGATTGTGCCCC